>PITA01014344.1:0-53858 GCA_004023965.1 Spilogale gracilis
TTTTTAACCCACTTATTATTACAATGTGATACTTAATACAACACTCCATACTAACTTTTTACATTGAACTTGTTTTGTTGTTGTTGTTGTTGCTTTTTTGTTTGTTTTTTCTGTTTTTTTTTCTTTTTTCTCTCTTCTTTCCTTTATTCTTTTTTCTTTTAAATATACATATAGTTATAAGCTTCAAGGTAATCCTTCAATCTGCTTCAATACTACCCCTATATACAAACTAGTTTTAATCTCCCTCTATCTTTAGATAGAGAATAATAATAATAATAGTAATAATAATAGCACACACCCAAGGAGGTAAGTAATAATACATAATAATAATAAGTAATAATAATAGCACACACCCAGGAGGATCTGAAATACTTTCCTTGCCCTACTTTCCTTGTTTATAACAAGGC
The DNA here is from genome assembly GCA_004023965.1 of Spilogale gracilis. Lineage (NCBI taxonomy): Eukaryota > Metazoa > Chordata > Mammalia > Carnivora > Mephitidae > Spilogale > Spilogale gracilis. The sequence continues at coordinate 408 of PITA01014344.1, forward strand.
TTCACACTCACCTTCCCATCCTATTCCTCTGTCAGTGTTTCTGTGTAATTGTTTTCACCTTTGTAATATATAAACATTGGTCTTGGGGGTCATTTGGGTTGGGCTTAGCTTTTTGATCTCTTCAACTTTCTGTTACTCTTGATGGTCTTTTTCTTTACTCTGTTTTAGTTTTGTACGATATAAATCCTACCATTGGGGCCCATTCTGGCTGGGTTTTTTCTTCTTCTTTTCTCTTTTTCTCTCTCTTTTTTCTTTCTTCTTCCTTTTCGGTGGTGACTCTGATTGCTCTGAAACCTTTCAATGAGCAACTCACCTGGATAGTGGTTGATATATTCAGCTATGCATCCCCTCAACCACTCCCCACTAAAATGACTCGGAGGAGGAACAACCAACAGAATGTAATCCTAGAGACTGCAACCCCCATCGCAGAATTACTGGAAATGAACATAACAATATGACAGAAATGGAATTCAGGGTAGCAATCATCCAAGCAATGGCTAACTGGGAGAAGAACATTAGTAACAAGATAGAAGTTCTAAGGATAGAAGTCAAAGTTGAACTGGCACAGGTTAAAAAGGCTATTAAAAATTTAAGTAACCTAACAACCAGGGTAGGTGAAGCTGAAGATCGCATTAGTGATTTAGAAGACAGATGGATTAAGAAGGAGGAACAAGAGTAGTCTTGGAACAAACAGCTAAAATCCCATAAAAAGAGAATTAGGGAACTCAATGATGCCATGAAACACTCCAATATCAGAATTATTGGAATCCCCGAGGGAGTTGAGAGAGAGAGAAGCCTAGAAGATATAGTTGAGCAAATCATGGGTGAAAATTTCCCTAATCTGGGGAATGAAACAAGTGCTCATGTCCTAGAGGAAGAGAGGACACCCTCCAGTATCAATGAGTCCAGAAAAACCTCCACACATAATTGTGAAATTCATGAATCATAAAATCAAAGGATATGTCTTAAGGGCAGCTAGGGGAAAGTGATCTCTTATGTACAGAGAGTAGACTATCAGAATAATATCAGACCTATCACAGAAACCTGGCAAGCCAGAAAGGGCTAGAAAGATATATTTAGGAAATTACATGAAAAAAAATCTACAACCAAGGGTAATGTACCCAGCAAAGTTAATTTCAAAATGGGAGGAGAGATAAAGAGCTTCCAGGACTGCCAAGGTCTAAAAGATTATGTAACCATCAAGCAGCATTAAAAGAAATACTAAAAGGGGTACTATAAAAGAGAAACGAACACAAGAGTGACACAGAACAGAAATTTACAGAGGAAATCTATAGAATCATGAACTTTGGGGCACCTGGGTGGCTCAGTTGGTTGAGCGACTGACTGCCTTTGGCTCAGGTCATGATCCCGAAGACCCAGGATCGAGCTCCACATCGGGCTCCCTGCTCAGCGGGAAGCCTGCTTCTCCCTCTCTCACTCCCCCTGCTTGTGTTCCCTCTCTGGCTGTGTTTCTCTCTGTCAAATAAATAAATAAAAATCTTAATAAAAAAAAGAATCATGAACTTCACAGGCAATATGTTGCCAATAAAAACATACCTACCAATAATCACTCTCAATGTGAATAGCCTAAATGCTCCAATAAAAAGGCACAGGGTTGCAGACTGGATAAAACAACAGGACTTGTCCATATGCTGTTTACAAGAGACACATTAAGAATCCAAAGGCACTTCCAGATTGAAAGTGAGGGGATGGAGGACCATCTTTTATGCCAATGGACCTCAAAAGAAAGCTGAGGTAGCGATTCTCATATGAGACAAAGTAGATTTTAATCCAAAGACTGTAATCAGAGACACAGAAGGACACTACATAATTCTCAAAGGGTCTATACACCAGGAAGATCTAACAATTATAAATATTTATGTCCCCCAACATTGGAGCAGCCAACTACATAAGTCAACTGTTAAGCAAAATAGTCATATTGATATGAATACATTAATTGTAGGAGATCTTAACACACAATTCTTAGCAATGGAAAGATCATCTAAACAGAAAATCAACAAAGAAACAAGAGCTTTGAATGACCCATTGGACCAGATGGATCTCATTGATATATTTACAACATTCCACCCTAAGCAGTACAATACTCATTCCTCTCGACTGCACATGGAACTTTCTCCAGAACAGACCACATACTAGGTCACAAATCAGGGCTCAACTGATACCAGAAGATTGAGATTGTTCCCTGCATATTCTCTGACCACAATGCCGCGAAACTGGAACTCAACCTCAACAAAATGTTCAGCAAAAAATCAAACACATGGAAGCTAAAAACTATCCTGCTCAAGAATCTGTGGATCAACCAGGAAATCAAAGAAGAACTTAAACACTTCATGGAAACCAATAAGAATGAAGATACATCCATCCAAAATTGATGGGATATAGCAAAGGCAGTCCTAAGTGGGAAATACATAGCCATCCAGCCTCACTCAAAAAAAAATGGAAAAATCTTAAATACACCAACTCTCATTACACCTTACAGAACTGGAACATCAACAACAAATTAAATGAACCCCCACACACACAAGATGGGGAATAATTAAGATTAGAGCAGAGATCAATGAATTAGAAACTACAGATACAGTAGAACACATCAATGAAACTAGAAGCTGGTTCTTTGAATGAATTAATAAGATCAATAAACCATTGGCCAAACTAATAGAAAAGAAAAGGCAGAAGACCCAAACTAATAAAATTATAAATGCAAGAGGAGAGATCACAACTAACATCAAGGAAATAGAAACATTCTTCATAAATTACTATCAACCGTTATATGCCAATAAGTTTAACAACCTAAAAGATATGGATGCATTCCTAGAAACCTACAAACTTCCCAGACTGAAACAGGAAGAAATTGACAATCTGAATAGACCAATATCTAGTAACAAGATTGAAGCAGTGATCAAAAGCCTCAGCAAAAACAAGAGCTCAGGACCTGACTGATTCCCTGGGGAATTCTACCAAACATCCAAAGAAAAAATTACACCTATTCTTCTGAAGATGTTTCAGAGAATAGTAACAGAAGGAAAACTTCCAGACTCTTGCTATGAATCCAGCATTACTCTAACCAGACAAAGACTCCATTATAAAGGAGAACTTCAGACCAATATCTCTGATGAATATGGATGCCAAGATTCTTACCAAGATCCTTGCTAATAGGATCCAATAATATATGAAAAAGATTATCCATCACAACCAGATAGGATTTATCCCAGGGATGCAAGGGTGATTCAACACTCACAAATCAATCAACATGATACAACACATCAATAAGAGAAGATAGAAGAACCACATGGTCCTCTCAAGTGATGCAGAAAAAGCATTTGACAAAACACAGCATCCATTTCTAATTAAAACTCTTCAAAGTATAGGGATGGCGTGGACATTCCTCAACATCATAAAATCTATTTGTGAAAAACCCACAGTGAATATCATTCTCACTGGGGAAAAACTTATAGCCTTTCCACTGAGATCAGAAATAAGACAAAGATGCCCACTCTCAGCACTATTGTTCAAAATAGTGTTAGAAGCCCTAGCAACAGCAATTAGACAACAAAAAGAAATCAAATGTATTTAAATTGGTAAAGAAGAAGTCAAACTCTCTTTATAGATGACATAATACTTTATATGGAAAATCCTAAAGACTACACCCTCAAAGTACTAGAACTTGTAAAGTAATTCAGTAATGTGGCAGGATACAAAATCAATGTGTAGAAATAAGTTGTGTTCTTATACACTAACAAAGAAAATATAAAAAGGGAAATCAGAGAATTGATTCCAATTAGTATAGCACCAAAAACCATAAGATACCTAGGAATAAACCTATTCAAAGAAGTTAAGGATCTGTACTCAAGGAACTACAGAACTTTCATGAAAGAAATTGAAGAAGACACAAAAAGATGGAAGAGCATTCCATGCTCATGGGTCAGAAGAATATACATTGTTAACATGTCTATACTGCCCAGATCAATCTATACTTTCAGTGCCATCCCGATAAAAATTCCATCAACATTTTTCAAAGCTTTGGAACAAACAATCCTAAAATTAATATGAATCCAAAAAAGACCCTGATTCACTAAAGAATTGTTGAAGAAGAAAACAAAGCTGGGGGCATCACATTATCTGACTTCACGCTTATTACAAAGCTGTGATAACCAAGACAGCATGGTACTGGCACAAAAACAGAAAAAAATAGACCAGTGGAACAGAGCAGAGAGTCCAGATATGGACCCACATATCTATGGTCAAATCATCTTCCACAAAGCAGGAAAAATTATTCAGTGGCAAAAAGACAGTCTTTTCAATAAATGGTGCTGGGAAAATTGGAAAGCTATGTATAGAAAATGAAACTAGACCATTCTCTTACACCACACAAAGATAAACTTGAAATGTATGAAAGACCTCAAGGTAACGCAGGAACCCATCAAAATCCTGGAGGAGAATATAGGTAGTAACCTCTTTGACTTTGGCCACAGCAACCTCTTTCAACACACGTGTCTAAAGGCAAAGGAAACAAGAGCAAAAATGAACTTCCAGATTTAATTAAAATAAAAAGCTTCCGCACAGTAAAGGAAGGAGTCAACAAAACAAAGAGGCAACCCACGGAATGGGAGAGGATATTTGCAAATGATACTACAGACAAAGGGCTGATATCCAAGATCTATAATGAACTACTCAAACTCAACCACCAAAAAGAAGATGATGACATCAAAAAATGGGCAGGAGACATGAAGAGGCACTTCTCCATAGAAGACATACAGATGGATAACAGAAACCCAAAAAAATGTATATCATCACTAGCTATCAGGGAAATTCAAATCAAAACCACACTGAGATACCACCTTACATTAGTCAGAATGGTCAAAACTAACAAGACAGGAAACAACAAGTGTTAGAGAGTCTGCGGAGAAAGGGGAACCCTCTTACACTGTTGGTGGGAATGCAAATTGGTGCAGCTGCTTTGGAAAACAGTGTAGAGATTCCTTAAAAAAATAAAAATATAATAGAGCTACCCTATGACCCTGCAATTGCACTACTGGGTATTTAACCCAAAGATACAAATGTAGTGAAAAGAAGGACCATTTGTACTCCAATGTTCATTGCAACAATGTCCACATCGCTAAACTGGGAAGAGCCAAGGTGCCCTTCAACAGATGAATGGATAAAGAAGATAAGGTACATAAATACAATGAGATATTATGCCTCTATCAGAAAGGATGAATACTCAACTTTTGTGGCAATATGAACCAGATTGGAAGTGATTATGTTGAGTGAAATAAGCCAAATAGAGAAAGTCAATATCACATGGTTGCACTTACTTGTGGTGCATAAGGAGTAATATAGAGGACAGTAGGAGAAAGAAAGGAAATGGGAAGTAGGGCAAATCATGGAGGGAAACAAAACATAAGAGACTTTGGACTCAGAAACAAACTGAGAGTCTTGGAGGGGAGGGGTGGAGGGATGGGTGATACTGGTGGTGGGTACTGAGGGCATGTATTGCATGGAGCACTGGGTGTGGGGCATAAACAATGAATCTTGGAACACGTAGGGCTAACATAGGATCCAGCAATCTCACTTCTTGGTGTATAGCCAAGCAAAACAAAAGCTGGATACTGAAGACACATCTGCATTCCTATGTTGGATAAAGGGTGTACATTTTCTCCTGTAAGATGAATAAATCCTGAAGATCTAATGTATACCATGGTTACTATAGTTGATAATACTGCACTGCATAATTAAAATTTGCTAAGAAAGTAGAATTCAAATTTTCTCACTAAATTAAAAAAAAGTAAATTCATGAGGTGATGAATGTGTTAATTAACTCTGTGACAAGGAGGAATCTCTTCACAATGTTTCTTTCTTTCTTTCTTTCTTTCTTTCTTTCTTTCTTTCTTTCTTTCTTTTCTTTTTTTTTTTTTTTTGAGTGTAGTCAGGGAGGGGCAGGGATAGAGAGACTCTCAAGCAAACTCCCTGCTGATCATGGGCCCTGATGAAGGTCTTGATCCCAGGACCTGGAGATCATGACCTGAGACAAAGGCATATACTGAACTGACTGAGGCACCCACACTAGTTTTTGGTATAATCTTCAATGATTTATTAGTTGCATATAACACCCAGTGTTCACCATTTTTACAATGCAAAAGCCAAGGCTCATTTGACAGAAGATGGGATGCAGCAGAGCATAGTAAAGACTAGAAGAGGGTTTGCTCATATGTAAATAATGGGGAGCCACAAAGACAACAGAAAATTGATGGCTTGGGAAAGAAGTGGAGAGAAGTAACTATCAAAATGGTAAAGGAACAGAGAGAAAAAAATTAAATTCTCACTGTTTATGGTCAAAGCCAACAAATGATGCCTTTAAAAAAAAAAGCAGTAGTAGCGATATAGAAGGCAAAACAAAAATATTTAAAAAGGAAAACTAGAAAGGAGAAGACATAATAAAGCAGATGAAGGGGGTGAGAGACTGTATACAGTGGGGAAGCATCTAGAGAAAATGACCTGGTTAGTTCTTGGAAGAGGACAGTGAGTGAGTGATAACCTGGAGGAGTCCTGGGGCCAGAAGAAAATCATGTCTTGTTTTTTTTTGTTGTTGTTGTTTTTTTTTTTTTTTTTCCCTTGCAGTGAGGATCAGGCGCTTTAAATCCTTTATGGAAAGAACCAATACAGGAAGAGATGATAAACATACACGAGAGAGAGTGGAGTCAGTATTGGAGGAAGGCTACAATCGGTTGACATGTTCCCAAGATGGGGAGGTAGTAGAAACCAATGCTTAATTATGGAGGGCACATATTGCATGGAGCACTGGGTGTGGTGCATAAACAATGAATCTTGGAACACTGAAAAAATAAAATAAATTGTTAAAAATCAAAAAAAGAAAACATAAACCAATGCTTAGGAAGAGTGTTCATTATTATAGGATAGAAGGGGCCCTTCGTGGAGTGAGGCTGGGAGGACAGAGACAAGGGGGAGGGGTACAGATTCAGACAGTGCCCTCACTCTCTTCTCTGAGTAGTATTTTTTTTAATATTATTTATTTATTTGAGAGAGAGAGTGGGGGGAGGGGCTGAGGGAGAGATAGAAGTTCAAGAAGACTTCCCACTGAGCACAGAGCCAGACTTGGGGAGCTCCATGGACCTAGAGATCATGACCTGAGCCAAAATCAAGAATCAGATGCTTAACTAACTGACTGAGCCAAACAAGCCCCCCTCTCAATATGGTATTTTTGAATCTAAACCATAATCTCATGGACATTAAGTACAGGTGAAGGAATCTGAGCTGTTGGACAATGTGACCAAGCCAGGGTCTCAGTCTACAAGAGTCAGAGGCAGCCTGGCTTCTTCTTTTGCCCATTTCTTTCCTCTGGGATTTTATGACAGAATACAAATTCCTTCTCTAATTACTTGCTAAGTATCTACTCCCTTCTTGGCTCTTTTCCATTGTGGTAATATCACCTCAGGGACATACCATCAAACTAATTCAACTGAAGTCTTTGAAATCAACCTACCTACATTACAGTGTTTAAAAAAAAATGCCAAAAGGGATGTTATATCCTAATGCTTATGCCAGGAGGCAGTTTTAGAGTCAAGGGAAATCAGAAACTCTAGGGGAAAATCCAGGAAGCCTAGATGTCTGATGGAAAAGGGAACTTCAGTTTTCCCCGCTGGTATGTTAAGGACTTCAGCTTTTATTATTTTATTGCTACCCATCTAGAAAAGGGGAAAAAATAAAACCATGCCATTCTGGAAATAGTGACATCATTTCAACGTTAGAAGAAGAGGAGAACAAGGTGGGAGAAGAAAAAGAAACAATCTGTGGGAAGAGCACAGTGATTAGGTTCCAAATTAAGGTTATGCTAGCAAAACCCTCCTACAGCAGAGGGTGAAATGACAAGGTATGGAAGGTGTATTTGGGTTGTAGGCAAGCACATGGCCAGCGTGAGGAAGAGGACTGAAGACAACACTCAGCTACCTGAACCTGTGACTCCTCTCTCTTCTAACCATGCAAATCAAAAGTTAGCCAATGGATGCTCAGAGGTCAAAATCTCAATACAGCCGTGAACCCCAGGTACTTGAGAAGGCCGTGCAGGGAGCCAGTGGTCAATCTCTAGTCACAGAAAATGATAAGCAAAGACAGGCCTGGAGGAGGGAACACAGAGCTGCAAGAGGAGAACGATTGCTGCATCAATAAATAAAAGGGAAGAAAATTGAAGGAGTTTCTTTAAAGCAGATACAGGGGACTTTCTTTGTCGATGCAGACTGTATTATTTCTGGGCCCACGTGAGAGTGAACTCCTTCGAGTTTATCTCTGGATGGAAGGCAAGTGGAGTGGTGATGTCAGTTCTGTGGACTACAGGCAAATTTCCTCATCTGTAGTATGGGATAATAGTGTCTTTTTACAGACAGTGTGAGGGTCCAGGGAGCTAAGCGAAGGTCTTGGCATAGAGAGGACAATTAAAAAGACCCTTCTCTTCTTTTCATAAACCATGGCAAGACATTCACACTTTTGCTACTTCACTGGTTAAAAAAATTAAGAAGAAAAAGGTGAATACTAGAAAAAGATTCAGAAAAAAAAATAACTTTGGGAGATTAGAAAAACCAATAAAAGTAATTCTAAATATTTATGTCTCTGATAAGAGTGTGTTTTTTGTTATTGTTTATTTTGTTCTGATTTTATTTTGTTTCAGAATCCTTGATATATATATTTTTTGTTCTGTTTTATATATATATAAATATATATTTATATATAAATATATATAAAATATATATAAGATATAGAAGTATCTACTAGATGTCTGATGGAAAAGGGAACTTCAGTTTTCCCCGCTGGTATGTTAAGGACTTCAGCTTTTATTATTTTATTGCTACCCATCTAGAAAAGGGGAAAAAATAAAACCATGCCATTCTGGAAATAGTGACATCATTTCAACGTTAGAAGAAGAGGAGAACAAGGTGGGAGAAGAAAAAGAAATAATCTGTGGGAAGAGCACAGTGATTAGGTTCCAAATTAAGGTTATGCTAGCAAAACCCTATATATATAAGATATATATTTTTTATATATATAAAACAGAACAAAATATATATATATCAGGGATACTGAAAATAGAGGTGAGCAGCTATTTCCCAAAATGTTGATCTTCATGTTTAGTTACTCCCAGCTTCTAAATCCCCCCCCCCCCCAAGTTCATAATCATTTCTTTGACTTTTCCCCGAACTTCCTGCATACTTTTGAGCTTGGGAAATTCCTCATGGTTGTCTTTAGAAAAATCCCTCCTGGGTGTCTTAGCCCCACTCTTTCTCCTCCTTCTCTCAAGAACCCCTCAGATCAGTAACATTACCCCCATTTTACAAAAGAGGAAACTTGCATTTAAAAGAACATGACCTTGGGAGTAGATTTTGTAAGTCCCTTGCCTGGCTTTGAATCCCAGTCCCCTATTTACTAGCTTAGTGTTTTGGAGCACATTGCTTGACCTCACTGTGCCTCAGATTTCTCATTTGTAAAGTGGGAATGATATTTGTCTTTATCCCATATGACTATTATAGAGCTGAAAAGGGCAAATGTTGAAGTGCTTATCACAGTGACCTTGAACTAAGGGGCTTAGAATAAAGATTAGCCCTTGTTATTGTTACTGAAGAGTTTAAGTAAACCACATCTAGTAAACAGCAATGCATGCTATAAAAGCAGGGCTTCCAGAATTAGGACTTCTCCACCATTGGGATGTACAGTTATCACATATTGTACCATTTAATGAATTCAAGTGAACAAGTCTTTGGAAGGAAATTAATACAACTTAAAAATGATCATAAAATGCATCTGAGAAATTTAAAGGTGTCAGAATAATGTAAATATTTTATTCTTCCGATGACTGAAGTTGAAGGGTTGATATATATGATTTGCAAATAAAAAAAAATAAAAATGCATGTATAGTGATTCAACATGAATGTCTCAAATAATAAAAATGGCAAAAAAAAGAGTGTCCTTCCTTGCAAGGGTAATGAACAATTTACAAGAAAAGTAAATGCAATCTGCCGCTCATTAAAGTCTTAACAATAAGCTCCCTGTGGAAAAAAAGGGAATTTATCAGGGCTGGAATGCAACATGGGTGAGGTGTGATGAATGGATGCCTCTAGGAGGTGTTGTGCTGGAGAGAGGGGAGCAGTTAAAGGGATAAGGAAATATATCAGGAATAAGTTGTCTCTGTGCTCCTGAATGGAAGATGCAAGTCACTTAGGAGTGGAGAATGGCCAACATCCCCTTTGTAAAAGCAGATGTTTCAAGGGTGTCCTACTTGGCACCAGGATTACAGAATGGAACACTTGTGATTCTCTGAATTTTTTGGAACCAAGAGTTTTCAGACCTTTGAGCACCTAAATGGATGCCCTGCCTACTGGATACGATACTTCCTTCTTACCTAACTGTTCTCCTCTCCTCACTCTTTCTAAGGATTCAAAGTCTGAGCTTGAGTCCCAAACTTGTGTAATTATGTGATACTAGGAAAATCACTTCATTTCTATGGGAAGGGAGGTGCAAAATGGGAGCCCAAAGGAAAAGCAACTCTCTCTCTCTCTGGCAATATCATAAGAAAGGATCATTTCCCCAAGGTTCTTGATGGCTGGCTGTGAAAGAGCTTGTTTAAGAGGACAAGACAAAGGCATTACAAATGAAAGAAAAATAAGAACATGTGAGAGTGTGGCTGCAGGAAGCAGGCATGTTCCCAGCTCCAGGGTTCATTATCATTTGAAGAATAGGGGCTCAGTGGTTCTTGGTGCTTGGGAATTTGGAGGTTTTCAGATTTTTAAAAGATAATATAAAACAAATTTTTTATATTACATGATACACTTGGTTGCTCTGGACAGTGCCACACACTCAAACCAAAATTTCAGCAATAAAACAGATGCTTATTTCTGCAAAGTGGGGTTAAAAAAAAAAAAAAAAAGACCGTAATTACTTTTTTAACAGTTCAATTGGTTGAATTCATTTAATTTCCACTGTTCTCTTGTTAAGACAGGTTTTTTTCTTTTCTTTTTTTTTTTTTTTTTTTTTTTTTTTTTTTTTTAATGATTTTATTGATTTATTTGACAGAGAAAAACACACCTAGAGAGGGAACACAAGCAGGGGGAGTGAGAGAGGGAGAAGAAGGTTCCCTGCTGAGCAGGGAGCCTGATGTGGGGCTCAATCCCAGAACCCTGAGATCATAACCTGAGCCAAAGGCAGAGGATTAACCTCTGAGCCACCCAGGCACCCCAAGATAGTTTTCTTTTTTATAAGCAGTGTCTCCTCAGGTCATATCCGTTATGTCAAAATCAAATTTCTCTCTTACCTTTGGGCATTGGCCTCTCTCCAACTCTCTACATTGCTCTATAATTTTCCTTAAGAATTTGCAAGGCAAATATCAGATTATGTTCTAGAGAGGAAGTCATGAACAGGCCCATTAATCAAAAATTAACATACAGGTTTTTAAAATGTAGCTGTTGAAATTTTTGTGACCCAGAGTCTGTGAGTTTAATTCCCAGATAACTATTTCCTTTAAAGTCTAGCATTCAGATGGGATTTCTCTGTCCCTTCTGTGCACCACCCCACCCCCACATACACAAGCCTGGGTATCATGTGCCTTTTTTTTTTTTTTTTTTTTACCATCTAAGTGATAACAGCAGGAGAGTTAGACCATTTTTGAAAATTTTACATTGTATCATTTCATGGATTGGAACAAGAGAATATAACTTTAGAGTGTTTATACTGAACAATGTGTGGGACTACATTTTAGACGATCACAGTAGTTCTCTAATTTGTATGCATTTCAGAATCATCTAGAGATCCTTTTTCCAGTATTGCTGGTACAGGAGGTCTGGGGAGGGCTCTCAGAATTTGCATTTCTAGCAAGTTTCCAGGAAAGCCTGATGCTGCTCAGAATCACCAGGTTGTAGCATCCAGAGGGGCTGGTCAGCCACTGGGACAATGAAGGAGACCAAGACGCATGCCTGCTGGGTTCACTAAAGGAAGGGACAGGGGATACATCAGCACACTCAGCAGATAACAGAATAAGAATGGAGCTAAGCAACTGAGAAAATCAGAAATGTGCCTTAGACCATTCCAAATCACACGATTAAAAGCAGATGACTGCAGCCTAAGGGATTAGCAAGCCTGTTGAGAGTTCAGTACAAGGCAGGAGGCAGAAAAGCAGCCAGTGAGACACCATTATGACTTCTTGATGATGGCATTATAGGGAGGCAGCAGGAGAAGGGATGAAGAGATGGGAGTCCAGCACCAAACAGCCCTTGGTTCAAATCCAGTGTTTCCAAATTATAAAATGCCCTGATTTTTTGGTAAATGAATTAATTTCTCTGACACTCCATTATCTTATCTGTAAAATAGGTGCAATTGTACTATCCTCACAGAGATTAAATAAACTATGCTAGACACCTAGCAACTTGTTATTAAAAGAAATAAAGTTATCAAAATACTTCTGTTGGACATAATGAGAGAATCAGCTAATGATCATCAGAAATCTGGAGCCCCAGATCACATTTGATATGTGTTTTCATCCAAACAGAATTAGCTTAAGGTCCTGAATTCAAAAAATAGGAGTGAATTACAAACTGCAGAGGAGTCACAATCCTTCACCCTCGATTATTGGAAATGAAGAAAAATGGTTGAACCAGAGTCAAAAATTGTCACTGGTCTTAAAGCCTAAGAGCCTTGAAGAATGTTCAAGAATATCCATCATGGGCATGCCTGGGTTGCTCATTTGGTTGAGCATCTACCTTTGGCTTGGGTCATGAGGCCAAGGTTGTGGAATCGAACTCCACATCAGGCTCCCTGCTCAGTAGGTAGTCTGCTTCTCCATTCCCCTTTGACCCTCCTCCTGGCTTATACTCTCTCTTTCTCTCTCTCTCTCTCAGATAAATAAATAAAATCTCAAAAAAAAATCCATCATGATCAAAAATCCATTCCCAGACTCTAGAACATGTGATTCTAAAGATAACCAAAACAATAATAATAAAAACAGTACTAAGAATGGATATTGACTGAATTCCTTCTAAACTTCCATGCACCAGGCCAACAGTGTTCTATGTGTATACATGCACACATCTGTCCACATGTGTGTATGTTGTATGCATTTATTAGCCCTCCACAGAACTTTATAACAATCCCAGCTCACTTTGGGGGAAGCTGAGATAAGATAAATCATGACACATGTAAGAAGAGCTCCATGGGCATCAATATCAACATTCAACATTAAGTAAGTCTGGAGTCAGCCTTCCAATTCTCCTGTATCTTGTCCTGTCTGTTTATTCCTTAGTATCTCTTGCTTCATTGTGCCAGCTTCAGAGACACTCCTCTCCTTTTTATATAGCAGTCCAGTTGACTGGTTTGTGACCCCTCACCATGTTCCCTGACCTTTCCTCTTTATTCAGGGCATGCTGCTTTTCTCAAAATTCATTCTTGACTAATAACCCCTAAGGACCAACTAAGCACAGTCAAATGTTGCCATTCATGTTTCTATTCCAAACCCAAACATGGAGGGTGGGGAAAAATACAATATCACCCACCCTTGTGGAGGGAGTCAAGGTGAACACTAATTTCCTGGTTCAGAAGACTAATTTTCAGAGCAGGAGTTTTCCCCCAAGATTCTATCATTAATCCAGGCTGCAAAGAGAACTCTAGTCTGGGTCATTTAGAGTGGACTGCTTTGCTTTAAGTGAGAGGAAAGCAGACAACCAAACTTCCTTGATATTAAGAATCAGTAATACTTAATATCCTTGATATTAAGTAACCAGTAATATCTGATATAAGTGCTCAAATGTCAGTTACCCAGGGACAGGGTAATGGGTCTGCAAATTCTCTGTGGTTAAAATAGAGATGTCCTTCCCATTCAAGAAAGTATGAGGAGGCCTTTATTAGCCAACTTCTCTTTTCCCTTCTCCCTGACTTCAACACACAGTCCCTCCTATCTTGCATCATCCATCTCCATATGCTACTTTAAGTCAAGTAACTAAGGCTGGGTCTTGTGTGTAGTAATTAATATATGGATACTTGCATTTTCCTCATAATTAGAATTTGAGAGGGAAGAAGTTGGCATTTTAGCTGATCATGATCAGGTCAAAGGAAAGCATAGATGCCTTCATTGACTAGGATGTCTCCATATGTTTCCTCTTCTATAAGCTTTGTGAGCATAGATGGCAAACATGACATTGGAAGGTCCTTAGATAGAAAAGGGAAGATAAGAGAATCACACCCACAGTGGGTGAGCAGGAAAAGCTATCAACAATAAGATCAGGTGTGGTAATGGCTTCATCATCGCAGCAGTAACCCATCGCAGCAGTAAGCCATAATTTTGGATTATCCATTGAAAGGGTTCCCTTTCAATCCTTTGTTATCTGGGAGTCAACTATCACTTTCAATATAAACTCAAACTTTCATGAACCTTGATGGCCAAGGCAGATTTCTAACATGCAAATTAGATACCTGGGAGAACATTTTCTCTTCTACTTTTGAAAAATGTATCTCATCTTTTCTTTTTGTCAAAGATAATAAATTAAGGACACAATCAAAACTGTCAGCTCTGATCCACATTTTTTCTTGACCCCCTGATGAGACTAAATTCAAAACCAATTAGCAGTTTCATGACTTTCACCTTTGATGGATGACAGTAGTTGTCTTTCTCCCCCCAGGAGTAAAACAAGAAGCAGAGAGCTGAAAGGAATAAAATAGCTTTTGGATCAGAAATCCTCATTGTCTACTGGTTTTAGCGATTACCTAGGGCAAAGTTGTAGCATTATTCTTATTGGGAATGGCCTTGGAGAACAAGCAGTACTAACATCTATCATAAGAACAAGAAAGCAGTTTCAGAGGTAGGTGACTTGCTCCATGCCACAGATGAAGTAAGGGTAGAACTACAGATGAAATAGAAATCTTGGGATTCTCCATCCTCCATTACTGAGGGTTTTTGTTTTTGTTTTTGTTTTTGTTTTTTCCAGAATTCCCACTTCCTTAGTGGATAGCATGCAAACTTCTTTGACACCATGGAAAAGAGTTCAGTTTTGGGTCTTAAAGTTGTAAATATTTACTCTGAGCCTCTGAGAAGTTTTTCAAAAGGCCACTGTTGTCTCCTTTGTTTTGGAAGACTCAAATGACTTCAGTGAGTTTTTACCTAAAGGTACTTCTCCGACATTCTGTGGAAGGAGGTCACTGGCAGCATATTTACCAAGGAATTACTCTGACTCACCATTCCCTTAATATTGCAATTGGCCTTTGCTCATCTATAAATCCATGCTTTCATCTTTGATGGATGGCAGTAGATCCATCCACAGATATTTTCTCTCTGCCTACCTGGCATTTCTTTGATACTTTTTCTTTAGACTCCAAGTTTGTCCATTAAGACTTCCTAAATATACCCCTTGATCCTGTAACTCCTGTGGCTGTAGTTTACTAGCATTTGTGGGAAACCCAATTAAGATGATATCTAGATGTTGATTTTTGGCTTAGAGTGGGGAACATCAGACTTAGCCATGGACAGAGTTACCATACTCCAACATCATGTTTCAATTATGCTGATCCAGAAACAATAATTATATCAACGATTCATTGATCATCTACTTAGTAGAATGTGCTGTGTTAGATTCTATGGTGAGCACTTACTGAATATCATTATTTAGCATTGTAGTAGGAGGTCTTGGATGCCTTTAAAAATAGGGAACTTTCGGGGCGCCTGGGTGGCTCAGTTGGTTGGGCGACTGCCTTCGGCTCAGGTCATGATCCCAGAGACCAAGGATTGAGCCCCACATCAGGCTGCCTGCTCAGCGGGAGGCTTGCTTCTCCCTCTCTCACTCCCCCTGCTTGTGTTCCCTCTCTCGCTCTGTTTCTCTCTGTCAAATAAATAAATAAAATCTTAAAAAAAAAAATAGAGAACTTTCTGGACCAAAAGCCCTACCTACTGTGCTCTGAAGTCTACTATCACATTTTATGAAGACAGCTCTTCCTGGGACCACATCTTACCCAGTGGCTGAAGGTAGCAAGGAGATGAAGACAAGTCCACTTTTGGAGACATGGCTCTCAACTGATGGCTAACTTTGACAGAAGGCCTCCCTGACAATGGCCTTGCTGAATGTCTCTGAGACTGCCTGGTGGTCTAGCATGCTTTCAAAAACCTTTCCCTCTTGCTTTCCACTAAGATTGAGGTTGTTCTCAATCAACCCCAAGTGTTTCCAGCTCCTGTTTTTCTTTCTTTCTTTTTTTTTTAAGATTTTATTTATTTATTTGACAGAGAGAAACACAGCGAGAGAGGGAACACAAGCAGGGGGAGTGAGAGAGGGAGAAGCAGGCTTCCCGCTGAGCAGAGTGTCCGATGTGGGGCTCTATCCCGCATCTCCGGGATCGTGACCTGAGCCGAAGGCAGTCGCCCAACCAACTGAGCCACCCAGGCGCCCCCCAGCTCCTGTTTTTCTAATGGGGTTCCACCTATTAAATCTTTGGACATTTCGTCTACTCATGACATCCACATCTTGGGGATCCAAACTAATAAAAACCCTTACAATGGCACTGTGAGGCAGTCGCTATTTTCCTCATATTTGGATAAGAAGGAAAAAAAAAGTCCTGGGAATTTCCCAAAGCTTACAAGTCTGTTACTATAAAGAAACAGATTTGTGACTGAGACCCAGGTCTGGCTGATTGTAGACCCATCACTTTAAATGACACCATGTGTTTTCTTAACATACCCACAAGTGAAAAGCCCTCTGAAATAAGTGGAAAAGCTCCTACTAGGAGGGGTCCAAAATCAACTAGATACAGCTGATGATTATGTTTATAAATTAGATGGTAAATCAGAGAAAATTATCTAGAATGAAGTATAATGTGATAAAGATGTAGATTGAGAGACATGACATATAGCTGCCAGAACTTTCAAGAAACTAAAACAAAAATAGAAAGAATGGGGGGGTAAGAGAAGAACTTGAAGAAAGAATAGTTATATTAAAGGATTATTTATTCATTTATTTCACAGAGAAAGAGATCACAAGTAGGCAGAGAGAAGGAAGCAGGATCCCTGCTGAGCAGAGAGCCCAACACGAGCCTCGATCCCAGGATCCTGAAATCATGACCTGAGCTGAAGGCAGAGGCTTTAACCCACTAAGCCATCCAGGCTCCCAAGAATGGGTATTTTTAAATGAGTTCTTAGAAATTGTCCCAGTTTGGTAATGTGGCTAAACTGAGATCACTCAAATACATATGTGGGTCTTCTGAGTGTTTAGCCCAGATTTGAACAGCATGTTGCCTGCCAATTGGCATTTTGAGTCATTTTCACAAGTGCAGTAACTAAGCTTGTTTTCCCTCTTGGATATTTCATCAATTTGGTTTTCAAACTCACATCCCGGACCTTGTTTGTTTCTATGTTTCTTTCTAAAATCCATGTTATAGTCAACTCATCTTAAATACTATTAATACTTTTTTTTTTTTTGATAACAATCTGTCATGAATTGAACATACTTGGGCTTCTTTCTATCTTTATATCATCTACCAATGAACTGGCTCAACATCCTGTAACAGGACTTAAAAAGTCACTAAGATCATGTTAGTTGTCAATCACTAAGTTTGTGTTTTTCAATCCCTCTGCTCCCCAAACTGAGCTAGTCACTTTGAAGGGGTACAAAAGAATTATATAACATAGCACCTATCTACCAAGTTTGCTATGTTGGGTTTATGAAAAGGCAAAACAATAAGTCAATTCATCTAGCAAATAAATCAATTTAAGAAATAAATAAGTCCTGTTTTTATGTTGGTAAAAGAAAAAAGGACTAATTGTTTTCATAAATATTACATAGGTACAAAGCTCAAAGCTTACTGTTGCTTAAAAGTTCAATAGAACTTTCTAATCTATTTTATTTGATTATTTTTCAAGTCTAATACTGATATTATTAACACATTTTTAATTTTTAAAGATTGAAATATACTTCACATACCATGAAAGTTACCCTTTTAAAGTGTACAATTCAGGGGGCGCCTGGGTGGCTCAGTTGGTTAAGTGACTGTTTTCAGCTCAGGTCATGATCCTGGAGACCTGGGATCGAGCCCCACATTGGGCTTCCTGCTCGGCGGGAAGCCTGCTTCTCCCTCTCTCAGTCCCTCTGCTTGTGTTCCCTCTCTACCTGTGTTTCTCTATCAAATAAATAAATAAAATCTTTAAAAAAGAGTTTAAAGTGTACAATTCAGTAGTTTTTAACCTATTCACACAGTTGTATCAACATCCCCATTAATTAATTCTAGAACATTTTCATCAGTCCCAAAAGAAAGCCATATTCATTGGCATCACTACCTATTCTTCCTCCTCATACCTTTTAACAATCTCTTTTTCAAGGTTCATCCTGGTAAAACTTTAATTGTAAATTTTCTTTCTATCAATATTTGTCATAGAAAACTAGGTATGTTTCCGAGTCTGAACATTGTTTTTATATATATATTTCCCTTGACTTCAAACCTAAATAAATAGCAGACCAGTGCACAAATCCAAATTAATAGTGGTTATAGTCATCAGCTTTTAATGCAGAAAACTACATTTCTCCCTTCCACTTCAGTTCAACTTTTATCAACAGTTTGGAGAGAAGAGAGGAAAGAAATCACTGATGATAATTACACAGAATGAATATTTCCATGAAATTAATAGAGCTGGTCCTATCTCCCATTTTGCTGTAGGTTTCAAAAAGATCAAATTAAAATTTCAATGTATATTTAGCAATCAATTAAGAGATTAGAACTAATTTATTTATTTTTTATCTGTGGTATTTTGACATATTATTATTATCATCATTATTCTTGTCATTATGACAAAATTATTAGGTTTCTGGGTTTCTTGTATTTCACTTTTTATTCCATTATACAAATTTTTGTAAGATATTTATTATACTTTGAATCCTGAGGCTGGGTATAAAACCTTCCAGTTAAAATAATTATTGAGAGGGGACCTGGGGTTATAAAAGGAATAATATATTCTGGTTAAGTGCATTGTTGAAAATTATTTCTCTTTAATAATTCTATTTTTCTTAACCAAAGCACCCTAGTGAATTTTTGGTGAATATGACTGATAAGATGGACTACTTAAGAAGAGAAACTGAAAAGGGCATTTTTTTTTTAATTGTCTCCACATCCCATTCATTTATTATCCTCCAGACCTGTCATTTTCTCAGACCGCAGGAAGTGACCAGTCAATATTTGTATATGATTTGGGTATCAGGTTTCAATTTGGGGTCTAGAGTGAAACTTTGTAGACTCCAGAGAAGAATTTTTTCTTCTTCTTTTTTTTTTTCTCTTGTAAAAGTATGTTGTTGTTGTTGTTTAAACCTGATTGTCATCTTTGTTAACTAGTTTTTTTGAGAATTAGTTGGGAGTTTGGCTGTTCTCAGAATTTCATTGGTTCTTACTGGGGACCAGTTTACCCTTTGAAGACCTTTTTGGTGGTCACAACTGGGGAAGGGTACTACTGGCATCTAATGGGTAGAAGCCAGGAATGATGTTAAATACCCTTTGATGTACAAGAAAAGCCCTCCAAATAAATAATTACCTGGTTCAAAATGTCATTAGTGTTGAAGTTAACAGTCTCTAGGCTAAAGACTCACTTTAGACAATTTAGTAGGCATAGTCTGAAATTATCTGTCATACTTTTTCTCAGATCACTTGCTCTGGGGAAAGCCAGATCCACAAGAACACTTAAACAGTCCTATGATGAGGCTTCCCTTGGGAGGAACTAACACCTCTTGTCAACAACACCTTGTCAGTGTGTACTGCCAGCCATGTGAGACCACCATCTTGAACAGGATCCTCCAATCCAGTCAAGATATAATCTGGCAAATATCTTGAATGTAACCAAATGAGAGACCTTAAGCTGGAGACACTCAGTGTAATCACTCCTAAGTTCTCCACCCCACACTATGTGGGATAAAAAATGTATTGCTGTCTCAGTCTTCTAAGTTTTGTAGTAACTTTTATGCAGCAATTAGTAACTAATATCCTGCTCCAATAGTATATTTCCAGCTTCCTCAGAGTTTATTTACCATCTCTGGGAGGTGACAATTATTTAAATTTTCTTCTTAAACATGGCATAAAGAATCTATGCAACATTCTTTCTATAATCAGGAGGAGTTAAAAGAGGGGTGGAAAGATTGGAGTTTCCTCCCATGATGGTAATGTAATCATTTCAGAGAAATGTTTTTGAGCCCATTGTTTTCCTCAAAAGCATCTGAAATGTTAGATGATTGGATTATGAACTAACTCAATCAAACTATATCATGGAGAAAATCTATTTTAAAGAAGAGATCAAACTTTGTTATACCACCAAAAAATAGCTCTTTACCTTATCCTATGTGAATTTGTCTTTTCTGAACAGAATGTCAAAACTTGTAGATATTTTATTATCTCAAAAACTGTGTTACTGCAAAGGCATTTTTGTTCTCATAGAACTTTGGTTGTCTAGAAAAAGTGTTCTGCTTTTCCTCCCTATCTCAACGAATAAGTATTTTAATTCAGATGACTAGTTCTCATTTTAACCACACCCAGTTGAAACCCCCTGGGATATGCACATGAGTTAACATTTATAGTATAACCTCTTATTTAATTAACAACCAACATGTTAGTAATAATTGTAATTTATTGGGGTCAAAATGACAAGATGATAATGGTGATTTGATGAATGTTTAGATAATAATGAGAGTTGTTTAAACATCAGCAGTCCAGTTTAGAAATCATAAAAATGTAGGGCGCCTGGGTGGCTCAGTTGGTTAAAAGACTGCCTTTGGCTCAGGTCATGATCCTGGAGACCCGGGATCAGGTCCCACATCAGGCTCCCTGCTTGGCGGGAAGCCTGCTTCTCCCTCTCTCACTCCCCCTGCTTGTATTCCCTCTCTGGCTGTGTTTCTCTCTGTCAAATGAATAAAATCTCAAAAAAATATATTTTAAGAAATCATAAAAATGTAGACTTATGAGGAAATGATTGTCTCACTTGAGCCACAAAGGACAGCTGTCTGAAAAATGAAAGAAAGTGTATCAACCTTAAAACATGATTATGGAATTTTGACATAAAGCTAATTTACTCAGAATTCCCTTTAACATTCTACCTTTAAGATAATGCCATTCAAATCTCCCTGAATTGGAACATTGAAAGCGCTGCAATCAAATTGCTGGTAAGATATGGAGGCTGTCAGATTTCAACTTCATGTTGGTGACATCAATCTGGATGTTATTTAAGTTAGTCTGATTCTTAATTCAAGTATTTCTGTCTTCTAGTAACTGGTTCCCTGAATGGTACAAACAATACTTTATTCATTACTTTTTTTCATTCTACATTGTTGAATGAATAGAAGACACTCAACTAATGTTAAAGTTGGAAAGGAGGCAGGGAAGGAGGAAAAAGGATGTCATTAAATAAGACGTAAAATGTCCAACCTAATAATAGATCTTGAGAGTGTTCTGTCACTAATTTATCAAATACTCACCAAATGCTTACAGTTTCAGAATCCAAGTAACAAAGAGAACTCGCTATAGTTTTAGTCTTGAGTAGCTTACAGTTAGAGAAAGATAATAAAAAACCATAGTAGAACATTATTAATTTTTACAATAAAGGCCTTGAGGAAAAAAAAAAAAAAACTTTATGGCAAGACAAAGAAGGTACCAAATACCTTCACTGGGAAAACAAGATTGAGAGACTTGATTGTGGAGAATTCATGTGAGTTGCCAGGCATCAAGACACCAGAGGCTATTAGAACAGGGTGATAGTATCTGAAAGGCAGACAAGTAAGGACAAGACTGATTCCTTTAGACATCATAACATGAATGTCATAAATTGTTTATTTTTCTTATTTTTTCTCTCCATTTGTAAGAGAATTTTCAACTTGGTGTGTTACCATGTGACTTCTGACATCACTCCAGTATATATATACTGATGTCAAGATTGACCCTACAACTTTCTGGGGGCAATAGAATGAAAAGGGTAGTGACCTTGTCCCATTCAAATAGAAACTTTAAGGTTTCTGTATGTGTTTGGATGTTGTTTCTTTCTTTTTATCATAAGGTCGAGTCAAGGGCTGATTCTTAAAGCTGAGTTTTGACGTGAATAGAGGCTCTGAGTAGAGCCATAGCACCCTGCAGCTGCTGACATGTAAACCAGGAAAGAAATAAACCTTTGTTGGTTGGAAACTATTGACATATAGGATTGTGGTTTATGATCACAGTATAACCTAATGAAAGCTTACAAAAGCAGTAATCAAAAGGACTAAACTTTACATTGCCAATGGCTATGACCACTCTAAGTATCTAACTACATACACTGTAGCCATCATTGTGAGTGTGTAAACTCACATGGCCATACACCCACACCCACCCCACATACACTCCTTTCAAACTCATGTGCAGTAAAAGTACAAATCAAATTTGAATACATCATACGGATCTCTCACTGGGATCTCCCATTCATATGTTTTACCATTCACAGACTATGCTGTCCCACATAAATTGTTTCTGTTATTTATCAAGGGACATCACACAATACTAGGAAACTCACTGATTTAAACATTTTAATAAAAGTATAGTTGATGCGGCGCCTGGGTGGCTCAGTTGGTTAAGCGACTGCCTTCAGCTCAGGTTGTGATCCCGGAGACCTGGGATCAAGTCCCACATTGGGCTCCCTGCTCGGCGGGAAGCCTGCTTCTCCCTCGCTCACTCCTCCTGCTTGTGTTCCCTCTCTGGCTGTGTTTCTCTCTGTCAAATAAATAAATAAAATCTTTAAAAAAAAAAGTATAGTTGATATACAATATTACATTTGTTCTGAGTGTAAGACACAGTGATTTGACAGTTATATACAACATATAGTTATCGTCATCATGATAAATGTGGTCACTGTCTATCACCATACAAAGTTATTACAATATTATTGATTGTATCCCCTATGCTGTACTTCTCATATTAATTTTAAACTTAATTTCAATCTTCTATCCTTGATTCTGATATAATTATGAGTTAGATTATAGTAATATTTATTTT
This sequence comes from Spilogale gracilis, assembly GCA_004023965.1. Lineage (NCBI taxonomy): Eukaryota > Metazoa > Chordata > Mammalia > Carnivora > Mephitidae > Spilogale > Spilogale gracilis. The sequence goes on from PITA01014344.1 coordinate 23,442, forward strand.
AGATTATTTTAGGTTAATAACTACCCTTGATGACTGTGACCCCATCAAATTAAGAACAACAGTTGAGGTATTTGGTGTCATCTAGAGAAGGATGAGCTGAAGGTATCTGAAATATTGACCCTACTGGCCTGTGATGGTCAACTGGGTTCATGGAACACGACAGTGTAGGAGCCCAGGAGGAAGTTGGCTTCAACAAGGAAGATCTTACACACTCATGATTATGGTTTGGACAACTGGAATTTCTTCATTGTTTCCAATAAAAATAAACACACTTTCCCTGGACAACTCATTGTATATCTACTAATGTGTATCCACGTTGTGTATTCCATAAGTAAATGGCAACTGACCTTAGGAGAGTCTGTTGAGAGTCCAAAGCTGATTGAAGCAAGAGAAAAGAGAAGCAAGCTGGGGCATGCTATGACAGACCACATGGGGATATCCTTGGCATTCCTAGAGTATTTGACCTGTGGAACAGATCATTTTCTTTTTGTTCTCTTTTAATTCCCACATAATAATACTCACCCTCTTAAAGTACAACCATCACCATAATCTAATTCTGGAAACCTTTCATTGCTCCAAAAAGAAACTGTTTATTAGTAGTCACACCCCCATTCCTCCCTCTCCCAACTCCTGGAAACAACCAATCTACTTTCACCAAGGTCACTAAGGATTTGCTTATGCTGAATGTTGCATGCCAATGGTCACTAGATGTGACCTTTAATGTCTGACTTCCATCCTTTGGCGTAACGGCTTCATCATTCGTCCATGTTGTAGCAGGCACACATACTTTATTATTTTTTAATAATGAATAGTATTCCATTTTATGGATTTTTTATATTTTTTTAATGTATATCTCAGTTGATCAACAGTAAAGTTGTTCCACTTTTTGGATATTACAAATGATGCTGCTATGTGTCTGTGTATAAGCTTCGGTGTAAATATATGTTTTCATTTATTTTGGGCATATACCTAGGAATGCAATTGCTTTGTCAGATAGTAACTCTATTCATAGTATTTTGAGGAAATGCCAAACTGTTCGCCAAAGTAGCTGCACAATTTTTCATTTCAAAAGTCATTACAAATTTTATTCCAAATTCTTTACATCCTCTTCAACACTTTTTATTGTCCATCTTGTTGATTATAGTCATTCAAGTGTGCGTGAAATGGTATCTCATTTTGGTTTTGATTTAAATTTCTATGGTGACTAAGGATGTTAAGCATCCTTTCATGTGGTTCTTGGGTGTTTGTTTATCTTCTTTGGAGAAATGACTATTCAACTATTTGCCCATGTTTTAACTGGGTAATTTGTCTTTTTATTCTTGAGTTTTAAATGTTTTTCATATATTCTGAACATCAGATGCTCATTACATATATGATTTGAAAATATAATCTTTAATTTCATTTGTTGTCTTTTTGCTTTCTGATGATATCCTTTGAAGGACTAAGAAGTTAATTTTTTATAGCCAAATTTATCTAGTATTTTTTTCTTTTTGTTTCTGATGCCCTTCATGTCATATTTAAAAACTATTTTTAGGGGTGCCTGGGTGACCTAGTCGTTATTGGGCTCCCTGCTCAACGGGAAGCCTACTTCTCCCTCTCTCACTCCTCTGGCTTGTGTTCTTTGTCTAGTGTTTCTCTCTGTCAAATAAACAAATAAATTTTTTGAAAAAATATAAATAAAAACTATTTTTATAACCCAAGGTCACAAAATTTTACTCCCTTATTTTCCTGAAGAATTTTATATTGTAGTTTTAGTTCTTACCTTCAAGTCTTTCACACATTTGTTTTTTTTTTTTTTTAACTGTCCATATACATTAGTTGTTTAATTTTTTAGCCAGATCCACGCTGTTTAATAGCTTAGTCTTGAACATTACACAAAATTATTTACATGATTTAAAGTAATTTCCCTCTTTTTTCTTAAATTATAATGCTTTCCTGGTGTCTTTAGGACTTTGTTAATAAATTTCTATAGTATTTGATGGAATTCAATCTATATAATAACATAATACCTGTTCACTAGAATCCTACTATGTGGCAGGTAACAAAGACTCTCTCCTGGACCAAATCTATGTCAGTGTCCTCTGAATCCTCTTCTCAAATAAGTTTTAACCTTGGGTTCTCTTTCACACATTTGAGTGAAATTTTGTATATAGAGTGAAGTGGAGGCCCAACTTCATTCTTTTGTGTGTGGAAAGCCAGTTGTGCAAGCATTATTTGTTAAAAAGGTATTATTTCTCTTAGTGAATTGTCTTGGAAGCCTTATAAAAAATAAATTGACCCTAAATGTATGAGCTTAGTATTAATTCTCAATTCATTCCACTGGTCTCTAAACTTTTTTTTTTGCCAGTACCTCACAGTCTTGATTGCTTTAGCTTTATAGGAAGTTTTAAAATTGCAACGTGTGAATCCTGCAACTAAATTTTCTTTTGCAATATTGTATGAACGACTTTTGGTTATTTTGCATTTAAACATTTGCATTTTAGGAACAACTTGCCAATTTTTGGTAAGAAGGCAGCTGGAATTTTAAGGATTGTACTGAATCTGTAGATCAATTTAAAAAGTAGTGTCCTGTTAATAATATTAATTATTCTAATCCACATGGATGCCATTTCATCTATTTAAATCTTCCCTAATTTCTCATAATGATACTTTGCGGTTTTTAATGTATGGTTTTTGCACTTTTTCTGTTACATCCATTTTTAAGTACTGTATTCACTTTGGTGATATTGTAAATAACTTAAATTTTAGATTTAGATTATTTATTGCTAGCCTATAGAAAGAGAATTGATTTTTATGTTGATAGTTTCAACATTGTTAGATTTGATTTTAGCACTGATAATTATTTTGCAGATTTCTTAGAAGTATAAAAAATTATGGCCTCTGAGATTAAAAAGAGTTTTCTTTTTCAATTTGGATGTTTCATTTTGTTTTGTTTTGTTTTTCTTAAATAATTGTTTCCTAGAACTTCTAGTACAAGGTTGAATAGAAGTAATGGGAGCAGAAATCCTTGTCTTGATCCTTACGGTAGAGAAAAATATCAAACTTTTACTGTTAAGTCTGATGTTAACTATGGATTTTTCATAGATGCCGCTTATCAGGTTAAGGAAATCACTTTTTATTCCTCATTTAATGAAAGTTTTGCTAGGAATGGGTATTGGATTTTGCCAAATGCTTATTCTGTGGGTATTTATAACATGATCATGCTAGTTTTATCCATTTTTCTATTAATATTGTGACTTACATGGATTGATTTTTGTATGTTGAATCAACCTTTCAATCCTGACACAAATCCCACTTGGTCATGATGTATAATCCTTTACAGATGTTCCTAGTTTTGTTTCCTGCTAATTTTTTTGAAAATGTTTGTTTCTATATTTATAAGGGCTATTGGTCTATAGTTTCCTCTTATGTGAGATGTTTGTCTCATTTTGTTATTAGAGAGATCCTGACTTCACAGAAGAAGTTGGAAAATTTCACCTTCTCTTTAATGTTTTGGAGGAGTTAGTGAATGATTGATGCTATCTCTTCTTTAGATGTTAGGTAGATTTTACTAGTGAAGCCATCTGATCTGAGGCTTTTCCTTGTAGAAAGGTTTTTGATGCATAACTGACTCATTTTCTTGTTAGAGTGTCTTTTGGTTTTCTATTTATTGTTGGGTCAGTTTGGGTGGTTTGTGTTTTTCTAGGAATATGTGCATTTTACCTTAGTGCTAATTTGTTGACATCCAAATATTTATGGTATTGCATGTGCTGAACAAATGTCACCTGCTTACCATAAGGAGCAGCGGTCCCAAAATAATAACATAGTGCATGGTTTGCAGGCATCAGGGTCACCGAGAAAGTCACAACTAACACAGACACTGGATGGAACACATAGAGGAAACAGAAAGATCAGCATCAATAATGAAAATTGGTCTCCATGGCGAATGACTCCCATTTTGCAGCTGCCTGAGCACCTTTTGTGTTGTAGCCAAAGATGCCCTTTTCCTTTCAACAAGAGCAGAGATAGCAGTGGGGTTGGCCAGGTGCCATTTAGACACATAGACTTTGAGAAGAACAAAGCAGTCTACATCAAGTCCACAACAGGGAAAGATATGCGCAAACCTGGCAGTCAGCACAACGCAGACATGAGGGTTATGTCCATGTAAGGAGTTTTTCCAAGTCTGAGGCTCACTTTATATACACTTTATATACAAGGGCCAAGTAAGCCTCACTGGACTGCTTTTCACAAACCTTATTATACTGTCTCTTTCTGTATGGGTGCTAATAATCATTATCTTTCATTTCTGATTTTAGTGGTCTTTCATCTTTTTTTTTCCTAGTGTAAACAACTTGTCAATTTTTTAGTCTTCTCAAGGAATCGAATTTTGGCTTTGTTGATTTTCTCTGCTATTTTGCTATTCTTTATTGTATTTCCATTCTAATTACTGTCATTCCCCTCTGTTTGCTTGAGTTCAGTTTATTCTTATTTTCCTAGTTTCTTAAGATGGAAGGTTAGGTTTGATTTGAATAATTTCATGACTAAACATTTCTTTTGTTTTTTGTTTTGTTTTGTTTTGAGAGAGAGAGTAGGCCAGAGGGGAAAGGGGCAGAGGGAGAGGGAGAGAGAGAATCTTAAGCAGGCTCCACACTCAGCATCGAGCCTGTTGAGCTCAGTGTGGGACTCAATCACACAACCCTGAGATCATGATCTAAGTGAACCAAGGGTTGAGTGCTTAACCAACTGAGCCAACCTTGCACCTTGGGGCCAAACGTATCTGTGTTAAAATCCCATCACTGCCTGCATCAGTTGTGACTGTATTTGGAAAGGTCTTTAAAGATGTAATTAAGTTAAGATGAGTCATCAGGGTGGACCCTTGTAAGAACAACATGACTGATGTTCTTATAAGAAGAAGGAATTTGGACACACATACGTCCATATAGAATACCACATGAAGACACAGGGAGAAGGTGGCCATCTACAAACAAGGGGAGAGGACTTGGAAAGAAACAACCTTGATCTTGGGCTTCTACCTTCCAGAATTGTCAAGAAAATAAATTTTTGTTATTTGAGTCACCTGGACATGTTCTCATGGCAACACTAGAAAACTAATACAGGTATTTTTCATTTATCATTTTTAACATAATCATAAATACTTATAAATTTCCATTTAAATTCTGCTTTTGGGGTACCTGTGTGGCTCAGTTGTTAAGCATCTGCCTTTGGCTCAGATCATGATCCTAGAGTCCTGGATTCAAGCCCCACATCAGGCTCCCTGCTCGGCAGGAAGCCTGCTTCTCCCTCTCTCACTCCCCCTGCTTCTGTTCCCTCTCTGGCTATGTTTCTGTCAAATAAATAAACAAAATCTTTTAAAAAAATGAACTGTGCTTTCAGTATAGCCCATGAGGTTTTATATGTTATGTTTCATTCTTCACTCATCTTATGTGTTTTTGAATTTCCTTTGTGATTTCTTTTTTGACCCACTGGTTATGTTCGAGTGTACTCTTTAATTTCCACATATTTATGAATTTCTTCGATTTCTATCTGTCATATTCCAATTCCATACCATTTTAGTAGGAAAATATACTTTGTATGACTTTACTCCTCCTAAAGTCATTGATTTTTCTTATGCCTAATATATGGTCTATTCTGTAAAAAATGTCATGTGTTCTTTTCAGCACTTTGATTACATCACATTGGCTTCTGCCCTTTATCTTTTTGTTGTTGTTAAGAAATCAGTTGTTAATCTTACTGAGGAACACTTGTGAAAAAGTACTTATCTCTTGCTACTTTCAAAATTCTCTTTCATTCCTGTGCTTGATTATGATGTGTCTAAGTGTGGATTTGTGAGTTGAATTTCATTGACATTTTTGGGGATGTAGTTTTTCATCAAATGTAGAAAGTGGACTTTATTCACATATTCCTAGTTTCTCTTTCTCCTTTCCATGTCCTATGAGATTCCAGATTTGTGTGAATGTGTTTGATGATGTCACCCAGGTTTCTGTGTTTCTTCTTTTCTCTTTCATTATCTTTGCTTTCTGTTCTTCAGACTGGATAATCTCCATATAACATTTTCATGTGTAGGGATCCTTTCTTTTGCCTGCTGCAATATGCTGTGTATTCCCTCTAGTGATTTTTTCATTTCAGTTATTGTGTTTTCAATTTAAGGATTTCTGTTTGCTTCTTTTTTTTAGTTTGGTAAAACATCTATCTCATACTTCTGTAAGATGAAGTTACATGTGGTTCTTGGAAAATATTTAAAATAGTCCTATTTCAAGTCTGTCTAGTAAGTCCAATGCCTGGACCTCCTCAGGTACAGTATCTATGGATTGATTTTTTTCCCTTGTGTAGGGGCTATACTCTGTTGCTTCTTTCATAGCTCATAATTGTTTTTATTTAAAAAAAACAGACTTTTAAAATAATATAAGATGGCAATTCTGTATATCAGACCCTGCCCTCCTGAAGATCTGTTGTTGCTATTGTTTTTTCTTTTTGTTTGTTTAGTGATTTTTCTGAACAAATTCTTTAAAATCTGCATTTTCACTGAAATTTCTCTTCTATTAACTGAATATTCAGCTAATGATTGTACAGTTTCCTTAAATGCCTGTCACTGATGAGTCTCCCCGTCTTTGCCAAGGGGCTCTGTATGCATGCTTGTGCATACCTTAATAATTGATGGACAGTTGACACATTTGCCTTATAATTCATTTCCTGCTTGTGCAGAGCTGGCAAGGATGAGAGCTGGAACCCTTTTAGATAAGCCTGTGGAAATCTCTGGTCACAAACACAGCCCTACACTTCCAGGAACATGTCAAAGCTCTTCAAGGCCCCATGCCTATCTCATTCACCAGTCCTTCTTCTTAAGCATTTCGGCTAGCTTATTGTTTATCTCAACTGTTATTAGAAACACTGCCTTAGAAAGCTCTGAAGTTAAACACAGGAACACTTCCTTAGGAAGTTATACAATTTCCTGTGATTGTTTTTGACAGCCCCCAGAGAAAAGTTTTTTTCACACTGGATAAACAGTGAGTTAGGTCAAATAAAGATGTTTCATGTGGGGACTTTAAGGAAAACAGTAGACAGTTGAAATAATGTCAAAATTCTGAGACTGAGGTTTGAAGGAACTCCAAGCCCATTCTACAATGATAGCAAGTTGTTGATTTTTAAGGTAATCACAGGATCAGACAGCAGGAAATAGGACACGATCAAGTTAGGACACCACAAGTTTCACGGTTCATACCAAGAATCAGTCATTCTTCTTGAATAAACAATCTTGAATTCTTGAAAGCTTTGGTTAATTTCCAGTTCTGAAAAACTTGATCATGACAATTTATGCCAGTTTTGTCTTGCCTTTACAAAGGAGTGAATTTAGGAAATCTTGCCTTTTTCATTGATTTTGCTAAGAGATCATTTTTCTTCCATTCAGAATCATATTCCCTCCTTACAGTTATTTTTTTCAGTAATAATTATCACTAAAATCATTATTTTCTTTTTTTCACATTTTTTAGAGATTTATTTATTTTTAGAGAGAGAGCACAAGAGAGAGGGGTCAAGGGAAAAGGGGAGAGAGACTCTCAAGCAGATTCCATGCTCGACATAGGGCCGGATGCGGGGCTCAATCTTATGACCCTGAGATCATGACCTGAGCCTAAACCAAGAGTTGGACATTTAACCAATTGTTCCACCAAGGTGCAACTTTTAACTTTTAAAACAATTTATTGCCAATTTGAAAATAGTTAATTTCAATTGTAACTTTTAACTTTTAAAACAATTTATTGCCAATTTGAAAATAGTTAATTTCAATTGTAGAGATATTCATTCACATTCAGCAAAATAATTTTCCATGTGTCAAAATTGGATTTACCAAATAAAAATACTATACTTCACATTGTTTCCCTATTTCCAATACAAATAAGTATTCCAAATGCTCGTGAGGCATGATGGGATTGAAGTGACTCAAGTGGTGTTTCAGCAACTTTAAAATCAGTGTGATATTGTTGTTTATTTCAAATATACGTTTGTGTGCAGAATTACAATGTACCAGAGAACATGGAGATCCAGTCTCCCAAGTGAGCTTGAACTATTCTATACCCTTGTGAAATGACTTTTGTGCTAAGTCTCAGATAGAATACATTTACCTAAGTATGTGTGGCAAGGGGTTGATGGTATTAATTGGCAGGATCCAAATTAGTTTCTATGAGGAACATCATGTAAAGGATGCGTGTCAAACAAATACCGATTGGAATCTCATGTGTATGCAATAAAAACTCAGTACTAACTGCCCCAATTCTTTTCACTAATATTGTTCAGACTGTACAACTTTATTGTCTGACTTGGAGTGGACTGCTTCCACCATCTTGTCCCTGGTGTGTCCTCATGAGATGCACTTTCTTTTCCCTCTTATGAGCATATACAGACATATTGTCGTCACCTGAAACTTTCTCCTTGCTCTTGTCTCTCTGCACATTCTCTTCATTATAATCTTTGTCTAATTCCGACTAGCTTTTCACATTTCTGTTAAGTATCACATCCTCAGAAAAGTGTTCTTGACCTCCTTCACCTCCATCTGAAATCTGTTTGGACATCTATGTTCTAATACCAAGTCTTTTGTATATGTCTGTATTCTAGCACTTACCCTGTTGTACTGTAATTGTCTCTGTGTTTGTCTCTCTTCTGCAGGCAGAATCTAAGTATTATTCAGTTTTATTACCAACAACTACTAGTGCTTGTCACATATCAGTAATGCAATAATTATTTTTGGAAGGAAGGATGGGGAAATGACCACTGTTTCTCACTGAAACAATTTTATAGCAGTACAAAGTGGAAGGACTTGAGTAGTTGATGTAGCTAAATATTGGTGGCCAGCATACAAAAACAATTTCTACTCTTTCATTATGTATTTATTCCCTAAGGGTGACTTCCTCATTCAAAGCATTTCTCAAAGTGTGGGCAATAACTCCCTTAAGGAAATATTTCTTCATAAAATGTGTAAGACGCATGAAACTTTTATAACTCTTGTGACAGTAGGCAGAGTGCCACACTAGAAATATAAGGAGATTATTCAAAGATGAGACATTAACTGGAACACAGTTTGAATTATCTAAGGCTGATAGCAAGAATATCTTTATACACTTAGAATAAACCATAAGTAATACATTGTATGACTGAGTATATATTATTATATTCTTATACTGTTGTTACCTTAAAATATTATAAAATTTTATTCATATCATCAAAAATTTGTAAGATACCAGAAATGTAAATATGGAAAATTTAAGATACCTACACCCATAATTTCACTGTTAAATTTTCCTTGTTTTCATCTCAATTTTTCCTCCCTTTATAACCAGACAGTATATGCATATTTTAATTTAAATGTATATATGTGCATTTACAGTTTATTTAACAAAATTTATGTCATAGTATATATATTATTTTGTTACCCACTACATTATTCAAATTTCACCAGATTACTTAATATCCTCAGAAATTACTATTTGACAGTTATCATTAGCTTGTTATAATATGTTCAATATTTCTTCTTTTGCTGGTTACAGATTGTTTCTTTTTTTCTTTTCTTTCAATTTTGCTAATACATGCAAGCAGAAATAGTTATCATTTTAGGGTATGTTTCATATATATGATTTTTAAATAGTAAATTACCTAAATGGTACTTAGTTTTGAACCTTATTTAAAATGTTTTATTACTCTTGGGAAGTAGTTTAATTGCAAGCAAGAGTTTTATCAATTACTATGAAAGTAATAAAATATGCTATTTAAACTTTAATTTTTATGGTTTCATAATTTGTCTGCTAATCTCATGAGTCACTCATTTTCAGTATTTTTCTCTTTTCTCAGATAGTTAAACAACAGAATGTTTCAGGGTTCTGTCCTTAGACCTGGTCCTTGTAATCAAATTTCCTCTAGGGGCGCCTGGGTGGCTCAGTTGGTTAAGCGACTGCCTTCTACTCAGGTCATGATCCTGGAGACCCAGGATCGAGTCCCACATCGGTCTCACCACTCAGTGGGAAGCCTGCTTCTCCTTCTTTCCCTCCCCCTGCTTGTGTTCCCCCTGAAGCTGTATTTCTCTCTCAAATAAATCAATAAAATCTTTAAAAAAAAATTTCCTCTAGATTATCCCATTGATTGTATGATTTTATGTGCCACCTTAACTTTGATGGCTCCAAACATAGATCTCAAGTCCCACTTTCTCCTGTGAACTTCACACTCTTTATCTAAATGTCTGTGACATCTCTCTAATGTCTAACACATCTCAAGCTTAACATTCCCCAAACTCATGCTTCTTTTCCACCTGCCCTCAAATCTGCTCTTGTCTCACTTATCCCCAGGTCACCAAATGACAAACCAAAAGTGCAGCCGATATTCAGACCAACACCTTAAAATCACTCCCGACTCATTTCTCTCCCCACACTGACAGAGAACCCATCACAAAGTGGATGTTCTTATAGCTTTAACCTCAGACTTTTCCTCATACACTCATGTCCGTAACCCTTATTATCATTATCTGAGAATAAAGATCACCACCTCTTGCAGATCCCACTGAGATGGTCAACCCTCGTGGTCAGCCCTGAGTGCTCTGCTTTTATAATGTAGGCACACAAACTATTTCCACACAGTTGTCTGATGGAGACTTGAAAACCATCACTCCTGTTGAAATCTTCCTGCGTTGGCTTTTCTCATTAAGGGGAAAGTTAAAGTTTTTACAATGTCCTGCAGGATTGCAACAGTGTGCATCCCAGAAGATCCTGGGAGTAACAATAACCTTGCTACCACACATACTTCTGCCCTAGGCTATTTCACTATTTTGGCAAACAATTTTATGAGAGCTCATTGGCTGTGGAGATTAATTTATGAAGAAGTCATATTTATATTGCAAATAGTCTCCTTTTTCCCATGAGGGATACGTTCCAAGTCCCCCAGTGGATGCCTAAAGCCAAGGATAGTACCATTCCTGTAATACTGTGTCTTTTCCTGTATGTATATACATATGACAAAGTTTAATTTATAAATTAGACATAATAAGAAATTAATAATTAATCAAATAGAATAGTTATAGCAATATATTCTAATAAAAGTTATATGATGTGGCATCTCTCTCAAAATATGCTGTATTCACCTTTCTTGTGATGATGTGAGATGATAAAACGCCTGTGTGAGGAGATAAAGTGAGGGGAATAATGCAGGCACTATGATGTAGTGTTAGGCTACTACTGACCTTCTGACTTATATATCAGAAGAAGGATCATCTACTTCTGAAGAGGAGTCAACCACAGATCACCGAAACCACAGGAACTTGAACCAGAGATAAGAGGGGGCTACTGTGCTAAGTTTCTCTGACCTAGAAAGAAGTATATTATTTCCCTGTTTACTTTTTATAGCTATACAAAAATTATTTTTTTCCAAAAACAAGTCTGCATATTTCTTTTTTTAAAACATTTTATTTTATTTGACAGAGAGAAGAAGAGAGAGGGGGAGAAAGAGAAAGCAAGTACAGGCACGGGGAGCAGCACAGTAAGAGAGAGAAGCAGGCTCCCCACTGAGCAAGAAGCCTCATTGAATCAGGCTCAGGCCCAGGACCCTGGGATCATGACCTGAGCTGAAGGCAGACACTTGAACAACTAAGCCACCTGGCTGCCCCAAGTCTGCATATTTCTTGTATTTTTTCTCTATATATACAATTTTTGTTATTCTTAATGTGAGCCCAATTTTCTCCAATTACATTTTCTAAGTCAGTATTATCTGACTATGACAGGTTTTGTTCAACTTTGGCACAAGTTGACATTTTGGGCAAGATAATCTACTGCCGTGGGGCACCTGGGTGACTCAGTCATTGAGCCTCTGACTTTGGCTCAGGTCATGATCCTGGAGTCCTGGATTGAGCCCTGCATCGGGCTGCCTGCTTGGCAGGAAGCCTGCTTCTCTCTCTCTCACTCCCCCTGCTTGTGTTCCCTCTCTGGCTGTGTTTCTCTCTGTCAAATAAATAAAATCCTAAAATAAAAAAAAAAAAAAAGAAAATTCGCTGCCTTGTGTATTACAGGATATTTAGCAGCATCCTTAGCTTTACACCCTGGAGGCAAGTAGCATTCATTCCCTCTCTTGCAATAACTAAAAAAAAATGTCCCCAGACATTGCCAAATGTCTCATGAGGCACAAAATTGCCCCTGATGGAGAAGCAGTGATCTTTCTGAAGGATTGGTTTTTAAATGCCACATGCAGCCCATTCTTGTTTGGTCTAAACATTCCCCTACGTCCCCTTTCATCTTAATCGGCTCTTAATTTAAAAATAAAAACAAAAACAAAAAAACTTTTGGTACATGACATACTGGCTATAAGAAAGAGCCATGCCAAATGATTTCCTCAAAGCCCCACACAGATTAAGTCTCTGATTTCAGGTAACCGTAAGCCTACCAGTTAATATGCTTTAGCAAGCAGTAAGAAATAGAATGTACATAGGCATAGGGAACCAATACACTGGATGTGATTCTCAACGCACTGTCTAGTGGATATATGATTCTGTCCACATGATTTTGCTTCTCCAAGCCTCAGTCTTCTCAGATATAAAAGGAAGGTGGGAGCGGCTGCATTGCACACATATTATGAGGTTATAAATGAGGTGTGTATGGCCCAGAGCTCATCTTAGACAATATATGATTGCAGCTATTATGAGTTTCCTGAAGTCAAACAAGTGACAATTAGGAGCTCCTCCTAAGTCCTGAGGGAGGGGCTGGGGGGCTGGAAATTATGTACTCCTCTATCAACACTGCCCTGACCATACACTTTTGCTAGGAACATTTATTAAATGCCTTGTCACGAATCATGCTAGAACTGAGTTTCCTAAGGTATAATGTCTAGACCCTGTTTTTAAGAAGTGCACTAAGGTAGAAAGAAGCATAGTGAAAATGGTGCCCTGTACTATAACAAATGAGGGAATTAGACCAGCGCAGGGGACAGAATTAGAGGGGTGATATTTCTAGAATGCCTCATCTTGAGAAGAAGAACTGATGTGATAAAAATGATTATCTATATATCATATTTATATGACAATATTAATTTTAAGATAATAATTGGTTTGCAATTTCAAAATTTTCATCAATAGTCCAGGCCTCTGGAAATTACTTTTTTGGTGTTAGCAACTTGTGTTATGCAATAGGCCCTTTGTACCCAAACTCAAGGAATGCCTTAGAGGGAATCAGACAAGCAGTTTCTTCCTTCAGCTGCTAAACTGCATAAAATAATTAACCAGAGAGTTAAGAGGGATTTGCAGTTGTGCAGCAAAGTTAGGATTACTAGCCAATGACAATATATAAGCACTGACTTGCATAGAACTACTCCTCTTCCTGTGGGTTTCAGATTTTGAATGCCGAATTCTGGTCTCTGTAAAAGGAAGGAGCTTTACTCACAACCGACATCTGTTTATCCCCCAAATAATATTTTTTAATCTTTTTTAAAAGATTTTATTTATCTATTTAACAGACAGAAACACAGCTAGAGAGGGAATACAAGCAGGGGGAGTGTGAGAGGGAGAAGCAGGCTTTTCGCTGAGCAGGGAGCCCGATGCAGGGCTCAATCCCAGGACCCCAGGATCATGACCTGAGCCAAAGGCTGATGTTTAATAACTGAGACACCCAGGTGCCCCATATTATTCAATCTTTAAAAACATTTCAAAATGTCTTATATGATACTTTTCTTGAAATTCTTATCAAAAGGAAGCCTCCCTATGTCAAATGAGACATGTCACCTGTTCCAAGTTCGTGGTTTCTTTATTTTTACTAATACAATGAAACCCAGGGTGATGAAATGACTTGCTCAAAGTCACACAGATGTGTTCTTTTAAAGCAAAACTTAGAGCACATTTCCCAACACTGAGCCCAGTGTTCTCCCCACTACACTTTGCTTCCTCTCCACATACTTCATTTTGTCATCTTTTTCGAATAAATCGTGCTTGGAAAAGTTCCAAAGGCAAAATGCACCTTCAGCTCCATTTCAAGAGTTTGTCCTATAATTGTCACACCTGATCTCTGTCCCAGTGCCTGAACCCAATCACTGGGGATAATTTGAATCGACTCAAGCTCCCCAAACCTTGTATGTTGCCATTGACCCTCCTCATTCAAACAACGCCATTGTGATAGGCAAGGTTGGTCACTGCCACTTTAAATTAGTGGTTTATCTTGAGTCCTGGAGAAAGGAAGTGCTTTCAGAGGTAAAGGATGATGAATCACACAGCAGGGAACAAATGTAACTGTGATTAATGGGACATTACACAACAACAAAAAAATAGAGCCAACTGTGTGCAGAGATAACTGGAACCACAAAGACCAACTTATTGTCTAAGGTGATGTAATTAACTTCAAGCCCCATCATAGCTTGGATGGAAGATTCCAGTGAGCCTTTCCATTGTGCTGGTAATAATGACAAGGTTGTGCCTTCTTATTTTAAATACTATCCTATTAAGGACCATTTTTCTCCAATGCATGGCACGGATAAAATGTCAAAGATGAAGATATGGCAATTTGAAGTAGCACAATTTTAAGCAACAACAAATTCATTCAACTTTTCCTCTTTCCCAAGAAAGACAATGGAAGAAAAGACCCAAACATTTGACTTGTGATATCTGAGCTTCTTCAAATATTTCCATGCAAAAAGGGCTCACTGATTATCTTTTTAATTTTTTATTTTATTATTTTTTTGGTTGTTCTGGGTAAAAAGAAAAGAGGTTTTCAGAAAATGTTATATTAGAGTAGCCATGATGAAGCAAGATTTCTTTTTGCTTCTCACCACCAGATAGGGTAACTTACCTGTTCATGCAAGTGCATTTCTCTCATTCGTAGGAAATAAGTAATTGCTTAACTTGGATTTTTGTGAAAGTATTAAGGATTCAGAAATTACTCTGTGCATTTTAAATAGAGAAAATAAATATCATGGATATTTTCATCCATTGCAATCTTGTCGACATTCTTCAGTTAACAAAGTTGGAATGAAAGTTTGAATTTAAAAACCCTTGCCAATTCCTTTGCCAAGTTTGGAGGCTTTCCAAATATTTGATACCTGTTTCATTTCATGTTTTTGGAATTATTTGGCTACTCCCACAGCTAACAGCATAGCAAAAACTTCCTCTAAAATTCTGAGATGTGATATATTGGGGATGCCACCTTTGTTCCCACCTGCCAGGTGTGTTTTCCTCTTTCTGACTTTGAAATAATAACAACATCTTGTATTTTTATAGTGTGCTTATTTTTACAAATAACATTCACCCTCTTGATTTTATCAGGGTAGATGTTAAGAGTAGAGCCCAATGTGACTTTCTACTCATGTAACTATTCACATTGATATTAGATAACTTATTTTCTCCCTCTGAATCTGACTTTTCTTGTCCTTTAACATACGATAATAATGCTTCACACAAGTGTGTGTAAACTGAATGTGTGGTATGCTAGGAAAACACTTAACCACCCTTTCTTTCCACAACCCCCCTTCTTTCCTAGAAGAAAGTATTATATTTTATTTACATTTGTGCTTCCCAAGGAAGAAGAAAGAAAGGACATAAGACAGGTTTTATTAGAAGCCTACCATGACTCAAGATCTGTTGTAACTTGTTTCAGATACATCAGCTTATTCAAAAGGGGTTATCTCAATGTTTTCAGATAAGGGAATCAGATGTTGGGAACATTTAAAAAAAAATGGCCTGAGATAATCAAGTGCCCAGGCCAGTGCCTTAAATTTAAGAAATACTTGTGACATCTGAGACACTAGAGGTGAGCATTCTAGAATCTGTGCGTCTATCACGTTGTCATGATGATCCTCAGAGCGAGCTGCTCTGGCCATGTGTGTGGTGACCTGACCTTAGTTTTACCTGAATCATATGCACTCTCTCCTCTTCCTTCCCTGAATCTGATTCCACTCCACACTGGCTCCACTGCCATCAGTCTTCTTCCTCATTCTTCATCTTCCAAACTCACTTAGTTCTTCACTCTTGGCAATGACCCTCAAGCCCCCAGCTCTAACTTTTACTCTTATTCATGATTTTTGTCTTCACCAAACTCTCTGCATCAGTGAGTGCTCTAGATCATCATTTTTCCAGATTTGAACTGTTTTGATGATCTTCTTAACTTTACTTCTCCTTTAGTTCAGATTCACATCTAATGCATCCTGGCCATAAAAAAGGAACTAGTGTCAAAGAAAAAAAAATTCAATGGCCCCTGTTAAAGCATAGATTAGAAGACTTTATTCATCCTGGTAGGTATGAGGACAACTGTGATGGAATTTTACAATAAGATTGCAGTGTATGCAAGGGAGAATTCATAGTCAAGCTGCAAGGTGAAGGTCAGTGAAGAAAAATTAATAAGAATAAATTTCAGGGGTAGGGAGGATTTTGGCTCAAGAGATCTAAAAGTATAGGTAAGGTAAGCCAGGGTGATCAGACATTGCCTTGGGAGTGGTGGGGATGAGGAACCCCTAGTGGACATTGAAGATGATCAGATCCTGAAGATGTGAGTTCTGATTTAACTGATTCATTGGGATTCTTGCTGCAATTGGACAATTACTTCCTGTGGAGGAACATGTGAGTCCAAAAGTCAGGAGTAGTTGGAAAAGAGTTTGGAAAGCCTGAGTAGAACTTGGTCATTAGGAGAATGTTTGTCACTAGACAGGTGAGGAAGTGACGTGAAAGAAAAATGGCTTGCCTCAAGTTGCATGCTTAGTTCTAGAACTAGGTCTGGCTCCAAGACAGCCTGATGATTTTCAGTAAGGGGTGATTTTACCACACAGAAAGCATTTGGCAATATCCAGAGATGGTTGTGGTTGTCATGTTACTGGCATCAGGTAGGTAGAGCTCAGAAATGCTGTTACTATCCTAAAATTCACAGAAACCCTCCTCAAACAAAGAAATCCCTGGCCCAAAGTGTCTACAGTGCCACAGTTAAGAAACCGTACCCTGGATTAAAGTATTGAGTCACGAGGAAGCAGGAAGAAGTCTCCCCAAGTGATTTGAGTGCATTTCATGCATGTGAGAACCAGTTTGTGTGGCCATGATTAGAAATGCAAGTAACAGGGCACCTTGGTGGCTCAGCTGGTTGAGCGACTGCCTTCAGCTCAGGTCATGATCCTGGAGTCCCGGGATCGAGCCCCACATTGGGCTTCCTGCTTGGTGGGAGGCCTGCTTCTCCCTCTCTCACTCCCTCTGCTTGTGTTTCTCCTCTAGCTGTGTTTCTTTCTGTCAAATAAATAAATAAAATCTTAATTTTTTTAAATGCAAGTTACAAGTCTAGAGTTCTATTTACATATTTGCCATTGATTTACTTCACTTCACCCCCACTTCATTCACTTTACCCCCAGCACAAACATTTGCTGAGAAGCCCATGTGTGCAACTATAAAGAAGAGGTGAGGAAACAGGGCTGTTCCACATCAGCACCGAGCACTTGTGCGCTGGCAGACACTGTTCACCTCAGTGTTGTTTTGACCTTTGTAGATACAAGGCAAAATATACATTCTCTGATTTTCCTTTTATATTTGAGCCATAACATCCCCTGAAACAGTATCTAAGTGCTATATGTGCTATTGGCCAAGTATTTAATAATGCAGAATAAATTAATAATGTATTATAATAAAATGTCCTTTACCACCATTATATTTATATTCCTTTATTAATCTTTCTTTTGCTGGCTTGCTTTATTCTTTTCTTTCTGCCAGCCACCTGGCTGCAAATGTTATACTGATTACCTGCCAGATCTCAGTTACTACCCATCACTTCTTTCTACTTGATTTTTCTTCTCTTTTATGGGTTCCAACTCCCTGTTATCTTAATCTTAAGTTGATATTTTTTTAGTGTCTCTTTTATCCCCTCTTCAATTATAGTAGTCTCCCCTTATCAGGGAGGGATCAATTCCAAGGCTCCCAGTGATGCCCGATGCTGTAGAAAGTACAGACCCCTATATATACTACTTTCTTCCATCTGCATACCTATGATCAAGTTTAATTTATAAATAGGCACAGTAGGAGATTAACAATGGCTGATAATAAGATAAAAATTACAATACACTGCAACAGAAGTCATGTGACTGTGGTCTCTCATTGTACTGTGTTCACTCTTCTTTTTGTGCTGATGTGAGATGACAAAATGCCTAGTGAGACAAAGGACACAGGCATTGAGATGCAATGTTGTGCTACTTTTGACCTCCTGATGATAGGTCAGAAGGAGGATCACAGCAAGCAACTGAAACCATAAAAAGCACAACTGTGATTAAGAGGTAGGGGCTACTGGAGTCTCCTTTCTCTCCTGTCTTGCTAAGTCTCTTTTCCTCTTGTAAAAAAAATGTCCCCAGAGCAGTTATAAAAGAACAGAGAGAAATGGGAGAAAAAAAAAAAAAAAAAAAAAAAAAAGGAAGATGATCGTCAATCTTGTAGAGCTACTTCCTTTAGCTCTCTTCTGCAGAATTACTGGTGGTATTTCCAAGGACAAGACAATGAGGACAATCTGACAGCCACATTTTAGGAAAGAAGGGAGATTTACAGAAGCCACATACCCCTCAGGGCATGCAGCCGAAGGCTGTGCAGCTACCAAGTAGGGGATGCCTTGGAGATTCAATACAACAGTGACTTAGGAAAATGCAAACATGAAAGTGAATCTTGCCACTGCAGTGCTCCTCACTGCCTTCAGAATAAAGTTGGCTGAGATTTTACTCTTACCTCTTTATTCTTCTCACTTCCATCTTGGACCCAAATGCACTTCTCTGTAGTCAGAGGAGACATGTGTTTTTCCTTGAATGCACCATGTTGCCTCTATGTCCTTCTGTCTTTACCCCCAATGTTCTTCTCTGTTAAGACCCCCTTTTCCTGGTTCTCTGCCTAGAATACATTTCTATTCTTAACAATTTAGCTCAGAATGGTCCCCTCCCCCAATTCATCTTGGCTTAGGCAGGCAGCCTCCATTTTGTTTCCAAGTGCCAACTACTTATCTCAATTAATTATGTGAATGCACTTGTCTGATGTTTTATATTCCTTAACATTTAATGAACTTCTAGTGGAGAATGTGGCTGTGGCTTTCTCCTTTTATCTCTTGTACTGGTTACATGGCTTTAAAAAGTAGATGGGCAATAATAAAGAGCTGCTGACCAAATGAATGGATGACAATAAAATGGTTAAAAAAAAAAAGCCAAGACGAAGGGAGGCCCAAATGGGATGCACTCTTGTTGTACAAATTTTGCAGCAATGGTAAAATAATTATAGTCATTTCCCACAGGATATATTCATGTGCCTGGGTAAAAAATAATATACCGATTAACTAGGAGTTACAGAAGAATACTTCTGTCATTTCATTTTGTTATTTCCAACACTTAGACATTTAACAATTCTTTGATTTTTGGTTGAATAAAATCACTGCTTCTTTAAGATAATTTCATTATCGTTATTAAACATGGGTCTTCTAAAGGAAATTAGAATTTAAAGTCTATTTATATACACTTTATGTATTCTTTGAGCTGGACTTGGTCTTATGTCAGTTTATTTCTCACCAATGTCTTCCCAAAACAATTTACAGGAGTTGCTTTTTTCTAACCTTGAATGATATCAAAGGAAAATAAAACGTTTTCTGGCTACTTTCAGTAATGAAAAATAGTCTGTTTTTTTCTCCAATATATTTAAAAGTAGTCCTTCGCAACATAATGTCAAACAATAAATTACTCCATCAATTTTAAAGTTTTCTTCTTCTTAAAGCTTAGGCCTGACTTAAACCAGGAAATTTGCAATGGGAAAGGGTCTTTGATTTCCTTCTTTCTTTTCCACTTTTCTTCTGTAATCATCAATTGCTGTTTTGGGTTCCTTCTGAGCAGGAAGAAATGAAGAGAGGAGAGTTATGGGAAAGAAAAAAAGATCTTATGATGTTTTAATTTGGCTCAACTGTTCAAAATATGTGGCTAATTCCTTCCTTTATGCTGTGTTTTACTGGGGACTATGTAAAGAGTCTATCCAATTGCTCTCAGTTCCAGGTTTTTTTTTGCTTTTTGTTTTTTTCATCTAGGCAATAACTCAGCTCACAGTCACTGACAACTTAACTTAAACCCTTACCTTCCATCACTCTTCCCATAGTTGGGGGCATGTTACCCCTCCAGGCTTCCCTCTCAAGTGAACTCCTCAGGACCACTGTGTCTACCCTCCTTCTACAGGTCCATATCTGGCCCAACCACTAATGCTTTTGTTCTGTTACCTCTTATCACAGACTGTTTGTTCTCAGTGTAATTCTTGTCTCCTCTATGCTGCTGGCAGAAGGACTTCTCAAAGCAAATGTCAAATGCTATTTGCTATATCCCTCATCTTCCTGGCAATATACATCAAACTTTCTAAGTGGTCACTGGGCTTGAGTAACAAGAATGATCCTCATATATTCTGTGTGTTGGTATTGACCAATGGGCAATGGCACTCTGGCAATTAATTTTAAAGGGATTCTGTTGTCCTAAGTCACTGATGTTCACCTTTGGGTGCAAAGGGATGTTTTCTTATTATTGGCTCTACTCTTTAATACAATCACTGAGATGACCTGGCTGCAACAGATCATCCTTTGTTGGTGACAAGGTAGTAGAATATTTTGTATTTCAAGTGGCACTAATGTAAGATTTCAACCTAAGCGGGATCTTCCATCTTAGAAGGGCATTGTTCCTCTTTTTAGGCTTTTAGTTGGACAGAGTCTCACATGTTAGTATGGTGGTCAATACTCTAGCAAGCAAGAACATTTTTTATTAGTGCTGAAGAAGACTGAGTATCTGCTACCTCCTGCTACATAAAAAATTCCCCTAAAAGTCATGGCTTAACCAAACAACTTTTTTTTTTTCCCCACAATTGCAGATTGCCAATTTGGACTGGGTTTGGTTGGATCATTTTTCTAGTCCTTTGGGCTCACTCATGCAGCTGTGATCAGCTACCAGTTTTGCTGTGGCATCTTGATTGGAATGACTCATCTATGTTCCAAAGGATATTTCATCCTCAAGAACACTAGGAAGGAAGGAAAAAAAAAACCCTTCAAATTCAAATCATGGTAGAATATTTATAAGTAATATGGTGGGGGCAAGAGTCCACAAGAGAAAGAGAGTAGATGCATGCCACTGCTTGAAAGCCAAGGTTTAAAACTGAAACGTTGCCCCTTCCCTTTCATTCTCTTGCCAAAGCAAGTCACAGAGATAACCTGGATTTCAGGGATGTGTAACTATGTTTGGCTTTCTCATAAGATATGGATACAGGAAGGGGAATAATTGCAGCTCTTTTGTAAATAATCTATTACAAATAGTCACAGACTGTCTGTGATATCCCCTTTTAGCTTGTCTTAAGAGCCATATATCCCTTCATCATTAGATATGAAATCTACTGGCTGGAATTATGAATGGGCAAGTAATATTTTCATATACGAGATGTAAAACCCACTCAGATTATCTGAGGGCTCATTTAACAAAATAGGGAGATAAAAGCTCAAATGGGAGCTAAGATTGGGCAATCTCTAATGTTCTGCAGTTATGCTTTCTGTGAGTCTAGTTTTGAAATAATGGATCTTGAATATTGTTTTATGGTTATTATGTGGTTATTTCCATATCTCTCCCTCTAAAATTGGGTAGTTTTCTTACAATTCTCAGATTATGGGAATTGGCTTTACTCGTCCTGAGAAAATGTTCAACACAGTGTAGCTATCAAATATAAGATATCAACATATCTTCAGTTTAGTAATTAAAATGAGCCTGTAAGTTATCGTTTTTGTTGTTGCTGCTCTTTACATCTTAGATTAGAAAATACCTAAAGATAGGATTTTACATTTACATTCCTTTGACTGCTTTTTTGTTTGAGAAGATTTCTATGTGCATTTTGCATGTACCAAATTCTCCCACAATCACCCATCACCAATAAGCCACTTACTGGCAATATTTCTGTGCTGTAGTTTTTGCATTATTATTTGGCAAAAGATTATAAACATGATTTATGAGTGATTTAAAAAGTATCTCTACTGATAAGGGAGAAATCTGAAGGCAGGTAATGCAAAAATATGAACAAGTTCTAGTTTATACAGGTTACCACTTGGGGAACCTCTGTTTGAAATATATAGTGGGTTGCATGACCTTTTACTCATACAGATATCTGGCACTTTCACTGTTTAATAAGGAAAAAAAAACCTTAAAATTCAAATCATGGTAGAATATTTATAAGTAATGTAATATTTGTAAGCACATTGGATATTAGGTTTCCTATCAAATTAGTAAAATGCTTTTAAAACACGAGGTAACAGAATAGATATAGTATTCTTTTATCAGCATGTTTTTGCTATAAAACATAGAAAAATAAATTTTTATAATCTGGAAATAAGAAGAAAATCTTAAGATTACTCTTGATACTGTGTTTCGGTTGAAGGAATCACAAATAAAGGTAACAATCTTCTTTACAAGGATTCTGAACCAACTAGAAGTAAAATAATGACACAGACATGGACAGCTGATGCAAGCTGACAGAACCAAGGTCAGTCAGGTGAGACCTATGAAGCAGGCTCTGGCTCTGGTTCTGGCCTCTGGGCTCTGGCCTCTGGCTCTGGGCTCTGCTTTTTTCTCTCTTTCTGTCTCTGCTTTTGCCTTTGATTTTTTCTTTGCTTCTGTCTCTCTTTCTGTCTCTCTGCTTCTGTGCAGGCTCTCTGCCTTTTCCTTTGCCTTTTGCTCTACCTTTGTTTGTCTCTTTCTGTCTCTCTGCTTTTGTCTCTTCTTTTGCTTCTGCTTTTGTCTCTCCTGACTGTCAAGGGTCCCAGTTTTTTATTATTCCAGAGTGAGGAGGTTGGGGGATACAGTTAGGTTAAAGTTTAACAAAGTGATTTTTGACTACACAGTGTCTTTGTTAGAGAAACCCAATACTTTAATTATTGAAGTATGTTTTTGCAGGTGCACCTATCTACCGTTCAGGGTTAACCCCCTGAACCAAACCAAGGACATGTTGTTCACTAAGGTTTTTTACAGTTTCTACATTTGGTGCCTACACGATAAAGGGTAGACTAATGATATGGTGTTTTTTAAGCAGGTCTTACAAACAAGAAGACAATTGAAAGGCTTAGATGAGTTATGTACAAAGTTTTAGCTACATTGTTAATACAATGACCAAAAGTTAGTCTGTTTGGCATCAAGGAGAAAAATAACTTCTTTTGCAAAGGTAAAAGCCTTTGCTCAAGCTTGTTTTTCTATGACTGGATACAGAACTCTTTATTTATGGATCCTTTGTGTGCATGGCAATGTCTTTGTTAGTATAGTTTTATTTCTTATATTAAGCCCTTTATTTAACCATTTAAAAGTCCTGACAATCTTCTCCACAGATCTGTAGGATACTTAAGATTAAACTGTTTTTAAAGATGGTAAGTAGAAACAAAAGCATTTACTTGATTAAGTGAAATAAGAAGAAATAGTGTCAAAGAAACCATGGTAGTTAAACATAAAAGGAACAATGGAAACAAATATTTTTTTGGTGTCAATGATTGCAACTTTGCAGAGCTCTTTCACTTTGAGGGAAGATCATTGCTCTCTGTGCCTTGGATGAGCGCTTGCCCAGATGCACGTCCCAGGGACACAAAGGACATATTTCCCCGGCCCACAGGGTATGTGACTTTCCAGATTCTTGGTGGGGAAAGCCTGGAGGGACTTTCATCCACATTCATGGGTACATCCACCAAAGTTTTTGGTGGTTTGCAGCTTGATGGGAGGGGCAGATTATGCTGTCCCCGACACTAGATATTGTTTTTAACATAGCTCTAATGTAAGGCTGTGCTATAATAGAAAACAGAAAAAATTTTGTTCACATTGATAACTCTTTTATTAAAGATGATCTTTCTTCATTTCTAATTTATAGTGGCTTATATTCAAATAAATATCAATTTCTAAATATGCAACATATCCATATTCCTGCTAAAAATATTTCTTCTTGAGAAGAGATAATTAAAAAGGTCAAAAAAAAACCCTTATCAAATCTAAACCAAAAGAACCTATTTTTATTCCTCATACAATTCTTTCTACTAAATCATTTATAAATTAACTTGTATACCTACCCTTCTATCTCCAGTGTCCCTGTCCACACACTTAGAAGAGTTAAGGCTTTGAAAACTGTGAGTCCAGCTCCAGCTGAACCAGGAGTCCCTGAAGGAAGGACGGTATCGGTGAATGAATAATGAGAGAGCCCCAAAGATTCTTTTAGATCACCTGCTAGGAATCTCTGTCTTGCAGCTTTCAGTGCCTTCATTTATAGGCAACAAGTTATAGATTAAAAGGAAAAATCTTTTACAGCAGTTGATTTTAGAGAATACAGTGCATTGATCAGCAAAAAATATTTTTGCAGGTGTACCTGTCTACAATTTACATCACATCCCTCAACCAAAACGGGGACAGGTTTGATCAGTAAGGTTTTTTTTTTTTTTTTTATCATTTCTTACATCTTGTTTCCAGGCAATAAAGGGTAGATTAATCCTGTGGCACTTTTTAAAGCAGATCTTACAGAAAAGAAAGGAAATAACAAAGTAATTAAAAGGTTTAGGTGAGCTAGTTACATACAAAGTTATAGTTTAAACTAAGTTTATTTTATTGTTTATTAACAAACCGGCCAGGAGTCAGTCTGTCAGTCAGTCTGTCTGGCACATTAATCACCCTAAAGAGAAGTGTAACTTATTTTGCAAAAGTAAAAGCACTTGTATAAGCCTATTCTTAGTGACTGGATGTGTAAGCATCATGAAGGACTGTATTTATAGATGCTCCGTATGCAGGGCAATGCTCTTATTAATAACTTATTATTTTTTTTAAAGATTTCATTTATTTATTTGACAGAGAGAAGCACAGCTAGAGAAGGAACAGGAGAAGCGGGAGTGAGAGAGGGAGAAGCAGGCTTCCCGCCGAGCAGGGAGCCCGATGCGGGGCTCAATCCCTGGTCTCCGGGATCATGACCTGAGCCGAAGGCATTCGCTTAACCAACTGAGCCACCCAGGTACCCCAATACCTTATTATTTTTATATTTAACCATTTATTTGACCATTCAAAAGCCTCAACAACAATCTCCCCACAGATCCGCAAGAGATTTAAAGAAAAAGTGCAAAAAGGACGCACGTGGGGCGCCTGGGTGGCTCAGTTGGTTAAGCGATTGCCTTCGGCTCAGGTCATGATCCCAGAGAACCTGGGATCAAGTCCCACATCGGGCTTCCTGCTGGGGGGAAGCTTGCTTCTCCCTCTCTCACTCCCCATGCTTGTGTTCCCTCTCTGGCTGTGTTTCTCTCTGTCAAATAAATAAAATCTTTTTTTTAAAAAAAAGTATACTCCCTGGAATAGAGCTAAAGACTTCAAGGGGTATCTGTTTGTCCTAGAACCCCCTGAGGCCCTGTCCAGAAAATTGTGCTTTACTTTTAAGATAAAGACCAATTAGTAGAAAGAGGAGATGGCAGTTTCTTACCATTGGCAGGAGTGAGGCTCAGACTGCCCTGTCCTCACTGCAACCACATCAGGCCTAGTGGGGTTATTTTCCAGAGGCAGGACCTGTGCTTCTACTGCTACCCTTTCACTGAGACTTAAGGAAGTCAGTGAGTTTTCCCACAAGGCAGGAGCTGTGCCCAGACTGCCGTCTTCCCCAAGGTTACTCCAGCAGCTTGAGAGACCAGGTGGCTCCCGGCAGAAAAACATCCATTTAAGAAGTAGTAAATAGAACAGACAGTGGACAGTTCCAACTATCGCATTAAAGTTCATTGTATGTTATTTACTTACTTTGGTATCTTTTCATTAGAATAATTAGTATTCTGGATTATTTATTGCTTTGACCTAAAACAACCGACCAAAACTTCAAACATTCTCTGACCACTGACACTTGGCCACAGCCTTCATCCATAAGTATTACTTAGATCCTC
This sequence comes from Spilogale gracilis, assembly GCA_004023965.1. NCBI lineage: Eukaryota > Metazoa > Chordata > Mammalia > Carnivora > Mephitidae > Spilogale > Spilogale gracilis. Next base: position 49,319 of record PITA01014344.1, read on the forward strand.
GAATGTGCTGCTAATCTTAGTACCATCTTGTGCATGATGCCATTGGAACTAGATGGTTATCAAGAAATCATGCTTCCATGTTCTTCTCTATTTTGATTCAGTAGAGCAGGTATTTGAATATAGAAATCTTTAGTGATTCCTGGAACACAGAAATGCCATTGATCAAGAGTGATTAAGAGACAAAATACACAAAGGTCTTCCCACACCAAATCCATGGGGAGACTTTTGGCATGATTGAGCTAGGGAACGTTGTGTTCCAACCATGTAAGCATTTTTTACTAGAATGGAAATTTTGGATCTTAAATGAATGCATAAACATATTTTGTCTTGCTTAGGACATTAAGAAAGCATCATTCCATAATTCAAAATTAAAAAAAAATAATATGCAGTATCACAGAACAAATATGTTTTAAAAAACAGTTTCAGATAACAAGTTTTTACATCATTGTACATTTGGAAATGTCTCAGCAACTCTGACATTCATCCTAAGGACCAAAGGTTATCTTCTGTATATATATATTTTTTTATTTTATTTTTTCAGTGTTTCAAGATTCATTGTTTATGCACCACACCCAGTGATCCATGTAATAGGTGCCCTCAGTACCCACCACCAGGCCCACCAATCCTCCCACCCCCTTCCCTCAAAGACCCTCAGTTTATTTCTGAGTCCAAAATATTTCATGTTTCATTTCTTCCCTGAATTACCCTACTTCCCATTTCCTTTCCTTCTCCTACTGTCCTCTATATTACCCCTTATGCACCACAAGTAAGTGAAACCATGTGATACTTGACTTTCTGTACTTGGCTTATTTCACTCAGCATAATCTCTTCCAGTCCAGTCCATGTTGCTACAAAAGTTGGATATTCATCCTTTCTGATGGAGGCATAGTATTCCATTGTATATATGTACCACATCTTCTTTATCCATTCATCTGTTGAAGGGCACCTTGGCTCTTTCCACAGTTTGGGGATTGTGGCCATTGCTGCAATGAACATTGGGGTACATATGGCCCTTCTTTTCACTACATCTGTATCTTTGGGGTAAATGCCCAGTAGTGCAATTGCAGGGTCATAGGGTAGCTCTATTTTTAATTTTTTAAGGAATCTCCACACTGTTTTCCAAAGCGGCTACACCAACTAGCATTCGCACCAACAGTGTAAGAGGATTCCCCTTTCTCCACAGCCTCTCCAACACTTGCTGTTTTCTGTCTTGTTAATTTTGGCCATTCTGACTGGTGTAAGGTGGTGGTATCTCAGTGTGGTTTGGATTTGAATTTCCCTGATAGCTAGTGATGATGAACATTTTTTCATGTGTCTGTTAGCCATTTGTTTGTCTTATATGGAGAAGTGCCTCTTCATATCTCCTGCCCATTTTTTGATGTGATCATCTTCTTTTTGGATGTTGAGTTTGAGTAGTTCTTTATAGATTTTGGATATGAGCCCTTTGTCTGTAGTGTCATTTGCAAATATCCTCTTCCATTCCCTGGGTAGCCTCTTTGTTTTGTTGACTGTTTCCTTTGCTGTGCAGAAGCTTTTTATTTTGATGAAGTCCCAAAAGTTCATTTTCGCTTTTGACTCCTTTGCCTTTGGAAACATGTCTTGAAAGAAGTTGCTGTGGCTGATGTCAGAGGTTACTGCCTAAGTTCTCTTCCAGGATTTTTATGGAATCCTGTCTCACATTGATGTCTTTCATTCATTTTGAGTTTGTCTTTGTGTGTGGTGTCAGAGAATGGTCTAGTTTCATTCTCTATACATAGCTGTCCAATTTTCCCAGCACCCTTTATTGAAGAGACTGTCTTTTTTCCACTGGATATTTTTTCCTGTTTGTTGAAGATGATTTGATTATAGATATGTGGGTCCATATCTGGACTCTCTACCCTGTTCCATTGGTCTCTTTGTCTGTTTTTGTACCAGTACCATACTCTCTTCATGATAACAGCTTTGTAATAAAGCCTGAAGTCAGGTAACGAGATGCCCCCAGCTTTGCTTTTCTTCTTCAGCAATTCCTTAGCAATTCGGGGTCTTTTTTGGTTCCATATATTTTAGGATTCTTTGATCCAGTGCTTTGAAGAATGTTGGTGGAATTTTGATTGGAATGGCATTGAAAGTATAGATTGCTCTGGGCAGTATAGACATTTTAACAATGTTTATTCTTCCAATCCATGAGCATGGAATGCTGTTCCATCTTTTTGTGTCTTCTTCAATTTCTTTCATGAGTGTTATGTAGTTCCTCTAGTACACATCCTTGACTTCTTTGATTAGGTTTATTCCTAAGTATCTTATGGTTTTTGGTGCTATAGTAAGCTGAATTGATGCTCTGATTTCCTTTTCTATATTTTCATTGTTAGTGTATAAGAATGCAACTGATTTCTCTGCATTGATTTTGTATCCTGCCACATTACCGAATTATTGTATGTGTTCTAGTACTTAGGGGGTAGAGTCTTTTGGGTTTTCCACATAGAGTATCAAGTCATCTGCAAAGAGAGAGATTTGACTTCTTCTTTGCCAAGCTGGATACCTTTTATTTCTTTCCATTGTCTGATTGCTGTTGCTAGGACTTCTAACACTATGTTGAAAAGTAGTGGTGAGAGTGGGCATTCTTGTCTTATTCCTGATCTCAGAGGGAAGGCTGTCAGTTTTTCCCTATTGAGAATGATATTTGCTGTGGGTTTTTTGTAGATAGTTTTTATGAGGTTGAGGAATGTTCCCTCTATCCCTATACTTTGGAGAGTTTTAATCAGGAATGGATGTTGTATTTTGTCAAATGCCTTTTCTGCATCAATTGAGAGGACTGTGTGGTTATTCTCTCTTCTCTTATTGATTTGTTATATCACATTGATTGATTTGAGAGTGTTGAACCATCCTTGCATCCCTGGGATAAATCCCACCTGGTCATGGTGGATAATCTTTTTAATGTATTGTTGGATCCTGTTAGCAAGTATCTTGGTAAGAATCTTGGTATTCATATCCATCAGAGATCTTGGTCTGAATTTGTTTTTTTTATGGATTCTTTGTCTGGTTTGGGGATTTGAGTCATGCTGGCTTCATAGAAAGGGTCTGGAAATTTTCCTTCCGTTTGTATTTTTTGAAACAGCTACAGGAGAATAGGTGTTATTTCCTCTTTGATTGTTTGGTATAATTCCCCAGGGAATCCGTCTGGTCCTGGACTCTTGTTTTTTGGGAAGTTTTTGATCACTGCTTCAATCTTGTTACTATATATAGGTCTATTCAGATTGTGAATTTCTTCCTGGTTCAGTCTTGGAAGTTTATAAGTTTCCAGGAATGTATCCATATCTTCTAGGTTATTAAACTTATTGGCATATAATTGATGATAGTAATTTCTGATGATTGTTTCTATTTCCTTGGTGTTAATCATGATCTCTTCCCTTTCATTCATAATTTTATTAATTTTGGTCTTCTGCCTTTTCTTTTGGATGAGTTTGGCCAATAGTTTATTGATCTAACTAATTCTTTCAAAAGAACCAGCTTCTAGTTTTGTTGATGTGTTCTACTATATCTGTGGTTTATAATTCATTGATCTCTGCTCTAATCTTAACTATTTCCTGTCTTGTGTGTGGGGTTGGTTTAATTTGTTGTTGATTTTCCAGTTCTTTAAGGTATAATGATAGGTGGTGCATTCGGGATTTTTCAATTTTTTGAGTGAGGCTTAGATGGCTATGTACTTCCCCCATAGGACTGCCTTTGCTGTATCCCATCAGTTTTGAATTGATGTATCTTTATTCTCATTGGTTTCCATGAAGTGTTTCAGTTCTCCTTGGTTTCCTGGTTGATGCACAGATTCTTGAGCAGGATTGTCGTTAGCTTCCAAGTGTTTGATGTTCTTCTGAACTTTTTGTTGTGGTTGAGTTCCAGTTTCAAAGCATTGTGGTCAGAGAATATGCAGGGAATAATCTCAATGTTCTGCTATCCATTGAGCCCTGATTTGTGACCTAGTATGTGGTCTATTCTGGAGAAAGTTCCATGTGCACTTGAGAAGAATGAGTACTCTGCTGTTTTAGGGTGGAATGTTCTGAATATATCTATGAGATCCAACTGGTCTAAGTGTCATTCAAAGCTCTTGTTTCTTTGTTGATTTTCTGTTTAGAGGATCTGTCCGTTGCTGAGAGTGGAGTATTAAGATCTCCTACAACTAATGTATTCATATAAATATGACTCTTTATTTTGCTTAACAGTTGAATTATGTAGTTTTCTGCGCCAATGTTGGGGGAATAAATATTTACAATTGTTAGATCTTCCTGGTGTATAGACCCTTTAAGAATGATGTAGTGTCTTTCTATGTGTCTGACTACAGTCTTTAGATTAAGATCTAATTTGTTTGATATGAGAATCACTACCCTGGCTTTCTTTTGAGGTCCATTGGCATGAAAGATGGTCTTCCATCCCCTCACTTTCAATCTTGAAATGTCTTTAGATTCAAAATGTGTCTCTTGTTAACAGCATATGGACGGATCCTGTTGTTTTATCCAGTCTGCAACCCTGTGCCTTTTTATTGGAGCATTTAGGCCATTCACATTGAGAG
>PITA01014345.1:0-53767 GCA_004023965.1 Spilogale gracilis
TCAAAGAACCAGCTTCTAGTTTCGTTGATGCGTTCTACTGTATCTCTAGTTTCTGATTCATTCATCTCTCTTCTAATCCTTATTATTTCCCGCCTTGTGTGGGGGGTTGGTTTAATTTTTTGTTGATTTTCCAGTTCTTTAAGGTGTAATGAGAGTTGGTGTATTCGGGATTTTTCAATTTTTTTGAGTGAGGCTTGGATGGCTATGAATTTCCCCCTTAGGACGGCCTTTGCTGTATCCCATCAATTTTGGATTGACGTATCTTCATTCTCATTGGTTTCCATGAAGTGTTTCAGTTCTTCTTTGATTTCTTGATTGATCCACATATTCTTGAGTAGGATCGTCTTTAGCTTCCAAGTGTTTGATTTTCTCCTGAACTTTTTATGATGGTTGAGTTCCAGTTTCACGGCATTGTGGTCAGAGAATATGCAGGGAATAATTTCAATCTTCTGGTATCGGTTAAGCCTTGATTTGTGACCTAGTATGTGGTCTATTCTGGAGAAAGTTCCATGTGCACTCGAGAAGAATGAGTATTCTGCTGTTTTAGGGTGAACTGTTCTGAATATATCTATGCGATCCAGCTGGTCCAATGTGTCATTCAAGGCTCTTGTTTCTTTGTTGATTTTCTGTTTAGATGATCTGTCCATTGCTGAGAGTGGTGTGTTAAGATCTCCTACGATTAGGGTATTTGCATCAATATGATTCTTTATTTTGTTTAACAGTTGGCGTATGTAGTTGGCTGCTCCCATGTTAGGGGCATAAATATTTACAATTGTTAGATCTTCTTGATGTATAGACCATTTAAGAATGATGTAGTGTCCTTCTGTGTCTCTGACTACAGTCTTTAGACTAAAATCCAATTTGTCTGATATGAGAATCGCTACCCCAGCTTTCTTTTGGGGTCCATTGGCATGAAAGATGGTCTTCCATCCCCTCCATTTCAATCTGGAAGTGTCTTTAGATTCAAGATGATTCTCTTGTAAACAGCATATGGATGGGTCCTGTCGTTTTATCCAGTCTACAACCCTGTGTCTTTTTATTGGAGCATTTAGGCCGTTCACATTGAGGGTGATTATTGATACATATGTTTGTATTGACATCATGTTGCCTATGGAGTTCATGTTTCTATAGATTACCTCTGTATATTTCTGTTTTGTCTCACTCTTGGGTTCATTTCTCCTCTATAGAACCCCTCTTAGTATTTCTTGTAGTGCTGGCTTGGTGGTTGCATAATCTTTTAGACCTTGACGGTCTTGGAAGCTCCATATTTCTCCTTCCATTTTGAAAGTCAACCTTGCTGGATACATTATCCTTGGTTGCATATTTTTGTCATGTAACTTCCTGAATATGTCTTGCCAGCCCTTTCTGGCTTGCCAGGTTTCTGTGGAAAGGTCTGACGTTATTCTGATGGTCCTCCCTCTATAGGTAAGGGATCGCTTTCTCCCAGCTGCCCCTAAGACATATTCTTTGGTTTTATGCTTTGAGAATTTAACTATTATGTGCCTGGAGGTTTTTCTGGCCTCATTGATCTTGGGGGGTGTCCTCTCTACTTCTAGGACATGAACATTTGTTTCATTACTCAGATTTGGGAAATTTTCATCCATGATTTGTTCAACGATATTTTCTAGGCTTCTCTCTCTCTCAATTCCTTCAGGGATTCCAATAATTCTGATATTGGAGCGTTTCATGGCATCATTCATTTCCCTTATTCTGTTTTCTTGGGATTTTAGCTGTTTGCTCCAAGACTTTTCTTGCTCCTCCTTCTTAATCCATCTGTCTTCTAAATCACTGATACGATCTTCAGCTTCACTTATTCTGGCTGTTAGCATATTTAAGTTAGATTGCATCTCATCAATAGCCTTTCTAAGCTCAGCTTTCACTTCTGTTACTATGGCTTCCACTTTGAGACTAATGTTCTTTTCTAAATTGACTATTGCTTGGACTATTGCTGCCCTGAATTCCATTTCTGTCATATTGTTTATGTTCATTTCCAGTAATTCTGTGACCGAGGTTGCAGTCTCCGGTTTCTTCTTCTGTTGGGTGTTCCTTCTCCGAGTCATTGTGGCGAGGAGTGGTTGAGGGGGTGTATGGCTAAATATATCAGCCACTATCTAGGTGGATTGGTCGTTGGAGGGTTTTGGAGCAACCAGAGTTCACCACCGAAAAGGGAGGAGAAAGAAAAAAGAAAACGGAAGAGAGGACGCAAAAAAAGAAACCCCTGCCAGAGCGGGGCCCAGTGGTATGATTCATATGGTACAAAACTGTTACAGGGTAAAGAAAAGGGTTATCAAGGGTAAATGAAGAGATCAAAAAGCGAAGCCCAACGTATATGACCCCCAAGACCAGTATTTATATAATATAAAAGCAAAGACAATTACACAAACACACTGACAAACTAGAATGGGAAGGTGAGGGCAGATACTCCTTGTGGGCAAGGAATGCGTTTCAGACGCTCCCGAGTTTGTCTTGTTATTATTGTTGGAGGAGCCCACTTTCAAAAGATATAGGGAGCTTAGAACTGGTTGTATATAGGGGTAGTATTGAATAGAGATATGGGATTGACTTGAAGCTTATATCTACATGTACACGTAAGAGAGAGAATAAAGGAAAGAGGAGCGAAGAAAGGGAAAAACAGAAAGCGAACAGGGAAACAAGAGGCAACAACAAAAGCAGAAAATATAAGAGTGTGTTTGAAAAAATTTCAGGGTAAAAAAGAAAAAAAATGTTATGGGGTGTTGTATTAGGTATCACGTTGTGATAAGAAGGGGTTTAAAAATTGAAAGAGGAAAAACCGTGAGAATGTATTTTTAAGCTTAAAGTGGAAGCTTTAAAAGTAAAAATAGAAAAAAGTTTAAAAAAGTAAATAAGGTGGAAAACTGTATCAATGAGTTGTAGGGCTTTTGGTACTTGTTGTCAGTGCCAGGAGTTTAATAAATTGCCTTTCCCCTGATTTGGGATTTTGCATTGGAGTGTTGTCCTCCTGAGCTTCTGGCTTGTTTTCTAGGGGCGGGGCCTGCCGCTCTGTTTCTGTCCTTCTACCTGGGCTTTGTCTCTCCGCCCCCTTGCTAGAGGCTGGTCTCAATGGTAACCAGGTTATCAGGTTACAGTTCTCTGGTAGCAGAGTGTTGTTCTTTTACGTCCTTTTTCAGCTGCTGAGGAAGTCAGGTCGGAGCAAGATGTCTGCGCCCCGACCTCCCTCCCAGAGAGAGCCTCTACACGGAGAGGGGCTCTTTCCAGCCTTCCGGTTGGCAGCCTGTCACAGCCCGGCTGGCGCAGATGTTGTATTGATTTCTGCCCCCGCCCCCACTTGTCGCTTCACTCCCACACCTCTAAGCCACAACTCCTTTTGGATCGTGCGACCTTGTCTGTGCCCCGGGACCCGCAGCCCCTCCGGTCCCACACAAGTCTGTAAAATCACCTTCCCTGGGGGGTCCGCGCCCGGCCCACAGGGTGGAGAGATACGGGAGAGAAAGGCAGTGGCGTAAAAATAGAATCCACGCCTGCCACTCTCGCGGCAGCTGTGGTGGCGGCGGCGGCGGCTCCAGCGGTTGAAAAAAATTTTTAAAAAGTCTCCTTGCCTTCCCGCAGGCTCCGCTGTGTTTAGCTTCTGTCTCGCCCCGATTCAGACCGTAATCTGCTGTTATTCCTCACTCACAGAGCACTTTCGTTTTGGGGTATTTGCTTTCAATGGTTCAGCTCTGCGGGCTTCCTCCCCCACTCCCCTGTCTCTGGGGGCAAGCCTCCAGTCCCTCTTACTTGTTTCTCCCTTTTTGCCGATGGTCCTTGTCTCCCGTGGTGATCCAGAAGTGCGAAATATCACATTTCAGGCTGATTTCATGGGTGTTCACAGTGGTCCTGTGGTGTTTTTTTTTGCTGGAATTCAGCTCTCTTCAGGGAACTCCCCGAAATGTGGTCACCTGGCCTTCCGCCATCTTGACTAAGTCTGTGTGTTTACATTTTTGATGGAATATTCGCTCATCCTTTTGTGTAAACAAACAGTAGACACTGCAGTATGGATGTCCAGGGAAGGAGGTTTTCTTTTGTTCCATAAGCTCATTAGTATGGGGGCTTGGGTGTCTTATAATGACATATGGTTAGATATTCTTTTTCTTTTATCCAAAGTGAGAATCATTTTCTCTTAGAGATGAGATTAATCAGTTCATGTTTTGTATTCGTTATTTATTCCTAATTGTGAAATTAAAAATTTTAGTGGTTTAAAACAACAAAGATTTATTCTCTCACAGTGTCTGTAGATCAGGAATCTGGGCACAGCTTACCTGAGTGCCTCTGTCTCAGGGCTGCAGTCTCATCTGAGGTCTCAAGGCGGCTTTACTTCTGTGCTCCCTCATGCAACTGTTGGCAGGATTTAGTTTCTCGCTGGCCATTGCACGGAAGTCTCCTTCAGTTCCTTACTGTGTGGTCGTCTGCATAGGGCCACTTGCAACTTGGAAGCTTGCTTCTTTAAGGTGAGCAAGGGAGAGAGGATGAGCAAGACAAAAATTACTATTTTTTTTTGCAATCGGAAAGTGACATTCTATTACTTTTTGTCATATTCTATTCATTAGAAGTTTGTCACTAGGGGGCGCCTGGGAGGCTCAGTTGGTTAAGCCTCAGACTCTTGATGTGGGCTCAGGTCAAGATCTCAGGGTGGTGAGATGGAGCCGTGCCCGTCAACTTGCACTGGGCATGGAGCCTGTGTAGGATTCTCTCTTCGCTCCCTCTGCCCCTCCCCCACCAAGACGTTTGTCACAAGGTGCAGCCCACACTCAAGGTGAGGGCGTCACACAAAGACATGAGTAACAGGATAGGGGATCATTGGGGACCACCTCAGAAGCTGTCTACCACATATTTGTTGTGATAACTGACTTTTAATTTTATTTGGGATTTTCTGTTTATATTTTCTTCTCCTCCTCCCCTCATTTACCTTTAACCCCCACCCCAACTTTCTCCTTGTTGCTACATCTTGCTCCCTTCCCCACCTCATTTTACCTTATCCTCTCCTACCCTCCCTTGCCTTCTGCTCTAAGGTCTATGTTCTTCCTCTCTTTTCCCTCCCTTGTCTTCCTCCTCCACCATCTCCTCCTCTGCCATCCCTTTTGGCTCTTCTTCTGAAATAGTTCTTAGACACTGGTTGGAATCTGTCAGTCTGACTTCCACGTTTTTCAACTCTTTCATGTATTTTATCTTTATCTTCTGCTGCAACATTCTGGATGGCATTTCTGTACTACTTTTTAATTTGTTAATTTCCGCCTTCCTGCCTTCCATTTAGGATTTATAAAATTACCCATTTTATTTTTTATTTTGAAGAAATTTAAATCCATAGCATTTACCTGCTTGGGGGTTTTCCTGTTCCAGGTTCATAATTTCATCTTTTTAAATCAGAAATTAATTTATCTTTTGAGTACCTTAAACATGCACTATTAAAATCCTTTATTGGGGCACCTGGGTGGCTCAGTCAGTTAAGCATCTGCCTTAGGCTCAGGTCATGATCTTGGAGTCCTGGGATAGAGCCCCGCATCTGGCTCCCTGCTCAGCAGGGTCTGCTGCTCCCTCTTCCTCTTTCTCTGCCCCGCCCCCTACCATGCGCGCTCTCTCTCTCTCTCTCTCTCTCTCTAATAAGTAAATAAAATCTGAAAAAAATAGGAAAAAAATCATTTACCAATTGGAAATTTGGACACTGGCTGAATATTTGCTATGTTAAGGAATTAATTTGGTGGGCTATGCAATGGTACTATGGTTTGGTTTAGGAAAATATAAGTCCTTTTAGAGAAATATACTGAAGTCAGTACTGGTGAAATGATGTGCTATAAGAAATTTGGGGGTAGGGAGAGGGTGGAGACTATAGGTGAGACAAGATTTCCTTTAGTTTATAAATTTTGAAGCTTAGTGATGGCTATCTGGAGTTTTATTAAATTATTCTGTCTTGTGTTTTATTTTTTCATAATAAAAAGTTTTAAAAAATCCTTTGTCATGATGTTCTATAAAATTAATTTCATCTGGAGTGAATTCATATTCCAGTTGCTGATTTTATTGCTGATTTATTTCTAAGATTGCATTTCTTCACATATTTGGGATTTGGTTTGCAGGCGCGTTTTGAGTAGGAAGCTTAATTTTTTATTATTTTTTTACCTTGTTTTGCTTTGCTTTAGCTTTCTCTGTCATTTTTGTTTTTCCCTGCCGGTATTTTTCTGGTGGTCTATACCTGGTATTTTTCTGGTGGTCTATCCCTGCTGCCCACATTCAGGGACACATGTGGCTTCTGAGGCCCCTCTCCATGGTGGTACTAGTGGTGCAGAGCTGGGACCTGAGCAGGGAACTTGATTCATTTGTGGTCTGGGGTGAGTGGACTGGAGCTGCAGCCCGTAGGCTGAACTTCAGTCCTACACGGGAGTCTTTGGAATTTTTTTCATCAGCTTCTTATTCCGGGGAGCCCTAGGTTCTAGGTCACAAGCCTGGCTCCAGTCCCCCCACTCTATGGAGCAAGCTTTGTTCTGGCTGCGTCTGCTGACTCCAGACCCAGAGCCCAGCAGGCCTGTGGCTCCAGCCTCACCTACTGCTTTGCATTCCTGTTCTGTTGGATGTTTTAATCTTGTTTTTGAACCTGGCCATGTCTTTTTGATCTCCTGTTCTTCTATCTTATCTGTTCTTGCTATATGTTTAGAGCAGGGAAGATGCATCAAAGTGTGAACTCACTGTGCTCTCTTGACTGGAGAAGTTCTTGACTGAATCACTGAAGATTCCTTTCCATTCCCCATTCAAAGACTGTAATCCACGAACTAGATCTTCATAATGGTAATACTTTGCCTTTGTATTGGAGACAACACACTTTACTCAGTATTCTTCTTCCCAGAAGACTGGCTTGGAAATCTCCTTAGAGAAAATAACAGCTCGCTACCCCACAAGTTATTCTGCCCAGGGCCTCCCTAGCCCATATCCCTCTCTAGAATTATCTTATTTTTCTGCACACACATTTGTCTCTCCCACTGGGATCTAAGCTCCAGGAGAACAGAAACTCTGTCTCATTTCCCTTTTGTATCAGCACTCAGTAATGTTCTGATAAATTACTGAATCAGTCAGTGAAACCTGCCTGTGCCTCCTTAATTCCACAGTCATGCTGGGAGCTGCCTGCTGTGTGGCCTCTCCTGGGTTCTGGGAGGCACATATCAGATGGTGGCAGCTATGCAGAGTGACCAGTGTGTCTGATGCCTGCCTTCATTCATCACAGCAGCATCGTGGGGGCCCTGCTCCTGACCAGGCACTGGCAACCAGGCATTTGTAGCACATTCATTTGCCATAGCCCCTTTCACATGTCACCTCCTGTCCACTGTTACTCCCTGGATTTCCTTATACATCTCAGAGATGATCAGGGTGGGTCGGTGGTGCCCATTAGTGGCTGGGACAGAGGCGGTGAGCCTGCCACCTTGCCAGCTTGCTATGACAGAGGCGAAGGCTTTGGGGATATGCCGAGGTAGGTCAGGCTCTTCTCACAGAGCTTCCTTTGCAGTGGGTGAGACAGACTCCTAGCCTTCTAAACAAGTTAATCACTTCCTTACTTGGTATCAGCTTAGTGGTGTTGCTGATTGACATGGCTATAAAAGGAGACCTCCATATCCTCAGTGTTTTCTTGTGTGTGAACCGTCTCTCTGTGACTTGAGGAAGCCTCCATGGTTGGGCAGCTTTGCCCGGAGCCTTAGCTTTGCGTCCCGTTTGTGACACAGACACCCATGCTGACTCCGGGCCAGGAACCATGAGCTGAGTGTTCCTGGAGCCTCTGCCCAGAGGAAACATCCTGATGGTGGGAGGGAGCGTGGCCTCCTCATCTACTGCCCCACTGACCTTGAGTGAATGGCAGCAAAAGAGCCTCATGGCAGATTTGCTTTCAGATGTCATCCTCCCAGGTGGTGGGGACTATTGGCCAGGAAATGGCAGGCCCAGACCCCGGGCCATATTCCTGTATTGTTGGCTTCACTGTGTTAGAGCAGCTTCTCCTCTGACCAGAGCAGGGACGGTGACCGTTAGGGCCCAGATGGCTGCGCGGGGCCCAGCACAGATTAGCCGTACTCCCCCATTCCTGGCATCATGCTTTGAAAAATCCTGCGAGAAATCCCCAGCATTCAGTCTCACTGTTTGTATTTAGCATTTCTGAAGTGTTGGCATTCCACAGGCATTCCAGAAGCCTTCTTGGCATTTTTAGATCTTCTACGGCAGCCTCAGGAGCCAGGTTTCTGCTCTGTTCTCCTTTGTGCAGTTAAGGGGGTCACACCCGAGAGAAGGATAGCACATTGCTCAGGCATAGGGGCCAGGGAGGGGTGGGGCCAATAGAGTGTGACTCTCAGGTTGTCAGTCGCCGCCCTTGCCTGCGGGCTCTCCCTGAGCACTGCTGTGTCTGCTAAACCCAAGCCTTTCCTCAGGTGCCACCTGGTGCTTGGCTCCTCATTACTGGCCCCCTGCTGGGCTGCAGAACATTTTCATGTCGGGGAGCAAGGAAATGGGCTTTCAAAAACATCGGTTCTTGCCCTACTCGGTCTTTTTGAACAGTTCAAACCCCTATGCCGACACCATAGTGTGGTTTGAAGGGAGCAGCTCAGGACTTGGAGGCACGGTGACTTAATCCATGGTTGGCCTCCATCATTGACTAGCTCTGTGCTCTTGGGGGTCATGATAATTAAGTGACACGGGATCCTGAAATGGGGCTGGAGCTCACTGGGCCTTTCTATGGGGCAGACAGTGATCAGAGGGCATTACTTCTGTGCATGAGCACTGAGGCAGCCCTCTGGGCTCTCAGATGCTGGATGGGGGCAGGCCTTGGGGCCTTATCCCACAGAGATTCTGAGAGGCTCCAGGGCCCTGTGTGTCCCAGGCAGGAGGACAGGGCCGGGATGCAGTATTCCTTGGTGGAGGCCTGCTGTGGCCCCGCCAGTTTCTGCAGAGGTTTCCTTAACCTTGCACACTGTCCTGTGGGGCAGGCGCTTCTGCTGCAGGCTTGCATATCGGACCCGTGTAAGCTGGAACGCCCTCACCCAACTAGTTAAGGATGGGGCAGGTTCAACCTCAGGTTTGCTAGCTCCAGGTTGCTTGCACTGGTTAGCCAAGCCCCTCAGCCGAACTGGAACCTTGAGTGGGGGGTCCTCAGCCATGTGCCGTTCTGTTTGTTCCCTGTCAGGTAGGTGAGGGAATAGCTGTCCTCTCCAGCTCCAGCATTCTGAGGTTCTGAGGCTGCTCACCTTTCGGATCCCTGACCCCTGAAACAGGGAGTTTACCTCTGCAGAAGAAGGGCATTCTGGCATCCCTGCCTCTGGGAGCTCACGTGTGAGTCGATGGCATGGTCTGGTGCTAGGGGTGAGAACTCCATGGCCAGGGAATAGCTCTGGCCCTTCCAGGCTGTGTGGCCTTGAGGCAATGTAGCTCTGTGGTCAGGCGCTGCACCTGCTGGGGCTCAAACCCCAGTTCTTCCCTCATAGCTATGAGCTGGGACAGTCACTTGGTCCCTCCATTTCTTCACCTGTGGGGGCATCCTCATAATCCTGCCTACCTTTTCAGGGTGTTGTGAAGGTCAAGTGAGAAAGTCTATGGGAAGCACTTGGACCGATACTGGGCGCATAGTGAGCACTCGGTAAATGTGAGTGCTGGTCTTCTGTGAAATGACTCTAATAGCTACCCACCTTGAAGTCCTCTGGTGAAAACTAAACACTTCAGGGTACATAAGTGGTCTAGCATAGCATAGGTTTTCAACTTATGATTGCTGCTGCTCGCATGGTCAGTGTCTCTGTGAACAGAACCCCCTTGGTTTCTCCCCACAGCTCAGCCCAGCTGCTGCCGGCTAACGTGGGCTTTGTTCTCTTCCAACTAGGCCAGGGAGCTGGAGAGCCGGGAGGCAGAGCTGAGCCACCGTGACACCTTCTATAAGGAGCAGCTGGGCCGCCTTGAGAGGAAGGTAAGGCTCATGTCAGCTGCCTTGGGGAGCCAGGTCCTAAAAGCTCCTGACCAGAGTCCACTGCCGCCATGGGGGAGAGAGGAGCCTGCACTCCCAATTCCCCATTCGCCCCAGCTGCCGGTCCACCCCTGAGGACTGCCCACCTGTGCCGGGCAAGCACCACATCCCCACCCTTTCCACAAGTTGTATTCAAAGAGATAATTGGTTTTTAATTGGCCCGCTTTTTGTGAATGCAGCTGGCTGTGCTATAGTTCCGTTTTAGAAAAAATTCACTTTCACCACAGGGCGGTGCTGAGACCTAGCTTACCTTTCTGACTTTAGTTAAGCTGCATTGGATAAAAATAATAATAACGTGAAGTCTTGCTGTACAAATATATTAAAGTTGTATTATTGATTTTCTCCTGGGAGTCGGGGAGATCAAAGTGCACCATGGCTACACACTCCTTACTTCTCTAGGGATAAGCCTTTGAAATGATGAGAGTCAAAGACGTAGCATCATTCCTTTTTGTTGTTATTGTTAATACCTACAATGACTTTTGAAAATTCATTTGGTAACTTGCTTATTTGGGGGGGGGTGCTTAATTTGTTGATCATGACAGATTTTTCAAAGAAAGGGCTTAAAGCATGGAAGGACATGGGAGGTTTAAAAAAAATTGTTTTTCCTCCTGCCTGAGAAGGCATGCCAGGCAACCTGAGCCATCAGCTTATTGCAGGCAAATCTTCAGGAATCGTTTGTCACGCTTTGGAGCTTTGAAATTGACAGTTTGCCTGAGGGGCTTGATTTCCATAGGGGTTTTCTCCTGTGGCATGGCACCCTGGAGGCTGGCAGAAACGTGGATTTCTGGATTTCCAGGCTGCTGGGACAGGAGGGACGCTCCTCCTTGTTCCAGGGATGCTCTTGTCCACCTCCTGTTGGGTGTTTGGGGGATGGCCAGAATTGTCTCGTGAACACCCAGCACTGCCCGCCGGTAGAAGCATCATCCCGATGGCCAGCAGGGCACCCCAAGCCACTTACCGAGGTGGTCCTTAACAAGGAGAGGTTTCCTGGAACGGCCTCCTGCCCAGGTTTGACTGTAGCTATAATGACAAGGATTGCGATTTGAGATCCTGGAAAAGGGTAAAAACATTCCACCAGCCATAGCTCTAATTATCACAGTTGCCCATATGTTCATGAGCACAGATTTTTTTGTGTTGTTATGTGTGCAATTCTGTGGTCTCCTGCTGCGCTCCTCTTGCACTTCCCTCTCTGGGTTTGGCTCCTAGAAGTGTGTGTGTGTGTGTGTTTGTGTGTGTGTGTGTGTGTGTGTGCGCGCGCGCGCACGCGCGCGCGCGCGCTCATGCACTTGTGGTGAAGGGCAGTAGGCTTACAGCGTTCTTTTTTGTCTCAAATCTATTTTCCCCTTGTCACTCTCCTTTCTCATCCCCACCATAGTTCTCCTTCAGCCCACTTCTCTGCTTTGCTGAAGGAAAGATTCTGAGATTCTCCTGGAGGAGCCCTTCCTCCTCATCTGTTCTTCCCCCTCATCCTACAGGGAAGCCCAAACTCCTTACATATGCAGATGTGGGCTTTTTCTAAAATGAGGTTTTCCTACATGATTGTGAAGTTGTTGAATGCTTCCAGAAGGAGGTGCAAAAACACACTCACCTGCTTGACTCTTAAATACTAGGATTTTGCTGGATAACATACAGAAGGAAAGCACCTCCAGCATCCCAGGAACTGGAGATTGGTGAGGGAGATGGGGTGGGGGAGTAGGCACTGGAGAAGGGTGAGCAAAGAGGCACAGTCCTAAGGCTTAATTGTACTAGTCTTGAGAAAGGTTTTCCGTCTTCTCTGTGGATAATTTTATTCCCGTAATGGCTGAGAAGATGAAGAACACGGCATCTGACAATCTTTTTTATTAGCTGTTGCTTTTATATAATTCTGCTTTCATCTGTTGAATACTCTCAGACCTTGACATTTTCAGCTTCTGTACACACAGCTTAAGGGCCTTCCAATCAGCAGGCTCCTTTCTTTTCTTTTTTTTCCCATTTCCTCTTAAGTTTAGAAATTGATGGTGGAAACCTGTTCAGGGAGAAGCTTGGAACAGCTGCTGAATCCTCGTCAGCCACCTAAAATAGTTGGGAGCATGGTCAGGGGCCAAAAAAGTTTGGGATGGGGGACACAGAGGCCTGGGCTCATGGGTGTGCGTGCCGTGTCCACTGTTTGTATGCTGGTCCATTGTGACTGGCAGGTAGGGAAATCCTGTGCAGGATCCAGACTCATTTTCAAGGGGGAGGAGACATGTTGACCCCTTTGTACTACAGTATTTATTCCCTCAGTGATTATTCCTGAGTGTGGAAATCATATTTTGTAGGGCTCCTTTGCTTTATGATCTTCCTGAGTAATTGTTCCTCACGCCCACACTGCAAGATCTAAGTGAGGAATGTTTTTCCTTTCATCATAGCAGTGAGCTGCTGGGGATGCCGGAGCCTGGTGAGGGTCTTATGACGCCTGTGAGCGGACCCCCCACATGGTGTTCACACACAAGCTATGGAGCAGGGACAGCACCTGCTCACCATGGCCCTGGGCCCACATGCGGCCCTGCACCATGGCCTTCTGTGGCCGCACTGTGCCTCCTCATGTCTCAGTTTCTTTGTCTATAAAATGGAGATGCGCATGCCTTCCTTAGGGTGTCGGTGGGGACATTAGAGGAGGTAATGTCGGAAAGGTGTTGGCATGGGCTGGTGCCTAGCAAGTGCTGGCTCCTCTCTCTAGTGTACAGTGGTTATTAGCGATTCTCTTTCAAGTCCTCATGCCTCAGCTTTGCATTAATGGGTGAATGTGTGCACACATGCACGGACGTATGTGTGCTGAGATGGATTTTATCATCAGTGGGGGGCTGCTCTCTGAGATGCAGAAGCCTCCTCTTTGGGCTTCACTGGGCTTTTCTCGAATGCCTACCATGGCATCTGTCTGTCATTCCGGATGCAGAGGGGTAGAAGAGGGCTCTGTGCAAAGTGGCATGGGGACCATGTGCTGCTCACAACTAGGAGTTTCTCGTGTGCATAATAGTGTTAGAGAAGAGGGCCATTTTCCATCTCTGTACGTTGGGTCTAGGGTCCGGGAAGGTGAAGCTGCCTACCACGTTGACTGTCAGAGGTGTGGTTGCTGAACCTCTTGCCAGCTTAACTGGCTTCCCAGGGCCTTTGCTCAGCTGCCATCTGTGGTTTCCGATATGCAACTAGGAGTGGACTTCATCTGCACTCCCACTGGATTCAGCTCTCATGGGGCTAAGGGTGACTTGTGTCCTGTCAGAACCAGCAATGTCTACCATTTTCTGTGGAAGCCCGGGTGCCGGGTGGCTTTGAGCCCAACAGCCATTGGGCTCACCACTCTGGCTGGCCATGAGTGTGTCTTCTGCACTCAGCCATGGGGCCAGGTCGGGGAGGTGGTGGGGAATGAGCTGGCAATGGAGTCCTAGTTCAGCCCCAGTAATTTACCAGCCTTCTGACTCTGAGCAAGCTGTTGTAGTTCCAGAGCCTCAGCCTTTTTATCTTTGAAATGGGAGTTTGAAAACTAACCTGCCAGTTGTTTGGAGGATGAGTGATCATTTGTGTTCGAGTATCTGATGTAGAAGTATTCGGTTGTCTTTCATGTCATTTCCATTCTTTTCCCTCTTCTTTAATAAATGCATAGCCATTCACCAATTCCATATCCGTTTAATTCTGCTCACTGCCCAGGGATGGCACCAACAGTTGTGGTTCCTATATCAGGGAATTCACAGCATAGTTAGGGAGGGGAGGGAGATGTGAAGAACAGGACCCCAGGTAGGAGGACCCACGACCAGGCCTGCCAGCCCTGTAGAAAAGGTCTCATTTTTTTCTAAACTCAGTAACTGCAAGATGGGGAGGGCATTTGGGGGCTCTAGCTTCACTGACTGGAGGCAGGGAGAAAGGAAGAACCTGAGAAATATGTGGGTTCTTCCTGGATCTTGGGCTCTTTCCCCCAGGATGTAAATCTCTGTTCCTGCCCCCACTGGGTGCACATGCCATCCCAACATTGATATGTGAACAGTCAGCCCTTTTCCCATTTTTTCTCTTTGCTTCTACTCTGGTTTTCTTTTTTTAAGGAACAACTGTCATGTGATCCTGCCAAGCCTGCAGCTTTCTCGGTGACAGCACTAAACAGCCCCCCCCTGATGTCCCCGGGGGTGTCAGTCGGAGTGTGTTCAGGAAAACAGGAGCTGCTCTAGGGCTCAGAGGAAGAGGAGTTAAATACGGAGGCTTCGGCTTTACAAGACAAGGGGGCTCACTGGTCAGGAACCTGTGGGCAGGGCCCGACCTCACACATCAGGGAAATGCAGTCACATCTATAAGGTGACACCATTATGTACTCAGTAGAATGCTTAGCATGGCAGCGATGGGCACCACCAGCTGCTAGCAAGGCCGTGGATCACCTGAGACCTCACACACCCCTGGGGGGTGAATTGAAGAAACCTCCTTAGAAAGCTGTTCGCAGGGGCGCCTGGGTGGCTCAGAGGGTTAAACCTCTGCCTTCGGCTCAGGTCATGATCTCAGGGTCCTGGGATCAAGCCCCACATCGGGCTCTCTGTTCAGCAGAGAGTCTGCCCCCCCCCCCTCTGCCTGCCTCTCTGCCTACCTGTGATCTATCTCTTTCTGTGTCAAATAAATAAATAAAAGCTTTAAAAAAAAAAAAAGTTCGCAATTGTCTCTTAAAGCTGAACACAGGCATACCATACCCTAAGACCCAGCAGTTCTGTGCCCAACAGAAATGTGTCTGTAGGTTCCCCGGAAAAACAAACAGAAGCGTGGAGCATTCATTGCAGTATCATTCACATTCGCCCCCAGTCTGTTAGTAGGGGGATAGATAAATCATGGCAGTCAGCACACTCGAGGCCTGGTCGGGCATGAGAACAAGGCACAGGCAGCCATGGTGGTGACTCTTGCCACCAGACACTAAGCAGGAAGGTCAGAGAAGAACACGCACATCAGATGGACGTATTACTTGAAGTTCCAACACAGCAGAACTAATCTCTGGTGTTAGAGAGTGGGTTAACGGTTACTTTTGGGGAGAATACTGAGGAAGAGAATATGGAAGGTAGGGTAAAGTTCCCCTTCTTGACGTGGGTGCTAGCTCCACAGGTGGGTTTGGTGAATTCATCAAGCCGTGCTGGGAGGTTGCGTCATTTTCTGTTAGCATGCTCTACTTAATACAAAGTTGGGCAGCTGAGGAAGGCAGGCCTGCCTTTAGGCACCAGCCTTATCACCTGCCACCCCCTCTCTGCACTTCTCTAGGCCCTGTGCCCCTTGTGTGTTCTAGCACTTGCCACACTACCGTGTGGCTGTTGGCATGTGTGACTGTTTCCCCTTCCAGCCTGTGAAGGCCTGGAAGCTCAAAGTTCTCATTGGCCTGATTCATCAGGGGTGACTCATCACCAAGGGCTGGGGATGCACTGTCTGGCATAGAATAGGTGCCCAGTAGATGTTTGCAAGAATAAAGAGAGGGAAGTGTGTGTGCGCAAGCAGGAAACAGTGACGCAGTGGGGGTTCCGGGAGAGGGAGAAGGCTTCTCTGTGGAAGCTTCTTTGGGAGAATGAGCAGGATGGAGCAGGCAGCCTACAGGGCAGGACGTGAAGAAGGTGGGGCTTCTAGACAGAGACCCAGCCCAGGTGCTCCCGTGTGACTGTTGGCTGTAGGTGGGGAAGCCATAAAAATAGATTGGGGTCACATTATGAAAGACCCCAATGACTGGGTAACAAGTGTAGCCTTCCTTTAGGATAACGTTGGGAGTTCTTAAAGAGAGCTGTCAGCTGGAGAAAGAGTTGTGCTTGAGTGTCCAGAAGAATAATGGTGCCATTACGAGAAAGAAAAATTCAGGTGAGCCACGCCTCTTGAGGAAGGTCATGAGTTAATTTCAGACCTGCACAGATGAGGTGGAGATGGCCAGCAGATGATTGAGAGTGTCAGATATGGCATTCTGTGTCCCACAAGATGACAGCCACTGCACTGTTAGGAGCATCTGCTAGGTGCCAGGCTCTTTTACATAAATTATCGCTAATCCTTGCAGCAACCCTGCAAGGTAGATTATATTACACATTTTACAAATGAAGAAACTGGGAATCAGGTTAAATGAGCTGCCAGAAGCCATGTGGCTGATGGATGAAGTCAGACTTCCCCCAGCTCGGAAGTCTCTGCTCTTCCCACCACACTACACTGCCTCTTGAATCAGCTTGGGAAGAAAAGTTCAAGAGAATGTGGTTAGCAGTGCCAAATGCTGCAGGCCAGGGGGGGCTAGAGGAGAGGCCTTTCGATTGCACCGTGAAGGACATGTGAGTTGTGTTGAGAGAGCCTTTCCAGTGTTGCCGTGGAGACTGAAGCTGGGTCACCTATGGAGTTAGGGCTGTGGTGGGTGCTGAAACTTGAGGCAACAGCTATAGACCATTCTCTCAAGATGTTTTCTCAAAGAGAGAACATTGGTGGTTTAGGAGGGATCATATTAATGGGAAGAGAATTGATCATATTAATGATCATATTAATAGGAGGAGAATTCATAATGTGTTCCTGAGGGGTCCAGTGGAAGGCAGGTCCCCAAGGGGGTCAGAGGGCATACAGTGGTTAAGGCTGCCTTTGCTCCGGAGGAGTCGCCCCTATGACTCGAGATGGAGTGACTTCCAGCCACTTGGTGAGTGGGCAGTATGTCTGGTTGGAAGAAATGCTGATGGCCAAGTGCTCTGAGTGGCCAGCAGGCGTTTCTCCTGAGTGTGGGGAGGCTTGCTTTGTGTCAGGCTCTACGTCAGTACCAGAGAGGCAGAGAGGAGCTCACCATTTAGGATGCAAAACTGCGGCATGGCAAGTGGTCCCAGGGTGACGTGCCTGCGGAGAGAAGCTTCCAGAGCACTGGGAATTTAGAGGAAGGAACGGATAACAGTGACCTAAAAGCAGTGCAGCAAGAAATTGGCCCACATGGGGAAGGAGCCCACCCCTGATCATTGTGAAGAACGGTCCTGTGCCTGACTGCTCTGAGCCCAAGGGACTTTTGAAGGTTGTTGAGTCCAGAAGTTCTTCCCCAGGTGGCTAAAAAAGGACACCACTTACCTGTTGCCCAGCTAGTGCCACTTTTTCATAGGGTATCAGCATAAAAATGGCCATTTTGTGTGTTCTCAGCAGGGTACTAGAAGTGGTTTAAGTGAAAGGACACACAGCCTAGAGATTTAGGACAGCCTCCTTAGTGAGAATGGGCTGTTAGTACCTGTGCTGGTGGGACCCAGGTCTTTTATGGGGAAACAAAGAAATTGAGAACCACTGACCTAATCCAGTTATTTTCACAGATAAGAAAAGGGCCCTAAGGCAGCTAAATGGTTTGAGAATCACTTGGTGTGGCTGCAAGCACTGGGTTTTTAGATCTGGAGGGCCCTGGGTTTGAATTTCCACTTTACCACCTGCTGGCTTTATAGGCAAGATCCAGTCACTTACGCCCTGGAGCCTTGGGAGTCTTCATCTTTACAATGGGGACAGTAGTAATTACATTTTCAAGATAATAAAGGATGTGACATAGGACCTAGTCCATTTGTAGTTAGAAATGGTACCTGCCATTACTGTTACCAGCCAGATCTAGTAAGATGACTGCCATTGCTCCCATTGTCCCCAGAGGTCACCTAGCTAACTAATAATATAAACATGAGTCTTACAGTTTTTCCACCATAGAGAGTAAGGGTTAATCACAGGCTCTGGAGGAAGATGCTTTTCAGTCTTGGGTTCTGCCACCACAACTGCCCCCTACATCTGCTCTGTGCCTTACTTCTTTGTTTGCGAAAGGTCCATTTCTTTACCTCATAGTCTCATCTTCACAGAAATCCTCCCTTTTTATCTTATAGTAACCTGTGAGGTGAGGAGGGAGCAGAGACTACCCGTCCTGTTGTGCGTTTGGAGAGGGAGGCTGTGGCTTTCCTGGGCCTTGTGGCCAGGCTTCCTTGGGAGAGGTGTCTTACACCTGGGGCCCCGCTGATGGGCTGTACCACTCCTCTCTCCTACCTATGGTGCCTGAGTTAAGTCACTTAGATTTGGTGGGGTGGGGGAGGAGAGTTCATCATAGATGGAAATGAGGATGCTCAGAGAGGTTAAGGGATGGCACATGGTTTCACAGCCATTCAACTCCAGGTCCAAGATTCTGACAGGTCTTCCTGAGTCCACGTCTGTAAAACAGAAATAAGGGTTCTCATCTTGTACGGTGGTTTTTAGAGTTAAAGGAATATTGCTAACAAACTCTCTTTCTGTCTCTGAGGCTGACTTTCTTGGTGCTCCGTAGCTAACATTTGCTGAGTGTTTCCTATGTGCAAAGCACTGGCTAGACACCTCACCTGAACTGCCTTCCTTTGGCCTGCATGATGACGCAGCGGGCTGAGGATAGAATGACAGCTGACCCTGTGTGAACCCTTGCTGTCAAGGCCAGGTGTGTCCCAAGGGCGTCATGCGTTCTCTTTCATCACATCTGCAAGGCAGTCCCACAAGGTAGGAATTGCTGCCGTCCCCTTTATATGGTGAAGAAACAGGCTTTGCAACAGGGAGCAGTGCTCATGTGACTGATTTAGGATCATAGCAGTCAGTTTGCTATCCATGGGCCCAGGCAGGCTAAAGGCAGTGGTCAGTTGTTTAGGCAGCTGCTCAGAGTACTGTTTGAAACTGTATTAAAACAGGGCACCTGGGTGGCTCAGTCGGTTAAGCATCTGCCTTCAGCTCAGGTCATGACCTCGGGATCTAGAGATTGAGTCCTTTGTGGGGCCCTTTGCTTATTCCCTCTAGCCCACCCCCCTGTTTGTGCTCTCTCCCTCTCAAATAAATAAATAAAATCTTTAAAAGAAACTGTGTTAAAATGATCTACGATCGGGGCACCTGGGTGGTGCAGTTGGTTACACTTCCAGCTCTTGATTTTGGCTCAGGTCATGATCTCAGTGTTGTGAGATCCAGCCCCATGTCTGGCTCCATGCTCAGCAGGGAGTCTGCCTCTTTCCCTCCTTCTGCCCGTCCCCCTGCTCACATTCACATATACACACTCTCTCTCAAATAAATAAATAAAATCTAAAAAAAAGAAGATCTGTGATAGAATTTACACGAAGCAAACCATGGAATAGTGTAATGGACCTCTCTGTCCCTGTCGCCTAAACTAAACAGTTTCGCCACATTGGCTCATATTTATTTCTTTTTTCTCTTTTGTTCTTTGCTTTGAAGCAAATCCCTGTGACCGTGACATTTCCCTCTACATACTTCAGTATGTGTCTCTGACAAATACAGACATTTTGTATAACTACAATATTGTTATCTTGCCTCAGAGAATTAACATTGATTTCCCCGATTTCCTCAAAAACACCTTTTCCCAATGTTTTTGTCTGTGTTTGTTTGTTGCTGGTGTAAGTCAGGATTTGCTAGAGTTGCCATGATACAGTTGGTTCTTAGGCTTTTAAATCTTTTGTCACTCAGAACAGACCCTGTGCCCTTTTTTATGCCGCGACTTGTTGCAGAAACTCCTCCGGTTTATATTCCCTTCTTGCTCCTTCATGGTGTGGAACCTGGTCCACAGAATGAAAGAGCCAAGTGCATACCTCATTAGGAGGCGAAATGATATGCGGGGAGAGAGCTAACCTGGGTGGGTTAAGTCACTGTTCACGGCTGTGGATTTATGTCGCTCCCTCCATTACTGCTGCTAGGGTCCTTTTAAGCTCAGGCTCAATCGCTATCTCCTCTTGAAGTGGTTTCTGCACCATTTCTGGCAGCAGCTGCATTAACATGCAGCACTTCTGGCACCGTGCTCATTGTCTGTTGGTTTTCCCGCCGTGCATTTAGTCTCCTAAATAGGTCCTTACAGCTTGAAGAGCCAGAAGTGCCTGTCCATCATGTATGCAGGTTACCACCTATCCCTGCTGGAAAAGACCTGGTTAAACAAATAATCCTAATTAAATAGGCACTCTGTGGCCTCTCTCTTTCCTTTCCTTCTTGGCTCTTTCCTTCCGAGCTTCGATCAGCTTGATTGGACTGGGTGAACTCCTTTGGGCCTTTTCTTTAGCCCTTGGCTGTGGTGGTGGTGAGATGCTGCAGACAGAATCTGAGGTTACCCTTTGGTCTCTCTCTTCTGGTGCTCTGTCATCCCATGTCCTGGTGACCAAGTCCTGTCTGGTTACTAGGCTAACAGCTCCTGTTCTTCTTTGTGCTTCTGCCACAGTGGTGGCCCCTTGCTAATCTCTCTTTTGAGCTGAAACCATTATCTCCCCAGTGGTGTCCTTTTCCCCAGATCCCCTACCTATGATCTGGTATCTCCTTGTTGCAGGAGGACCATTTCTAAAGCCCATCAACAACTCCCTGATGCAGTCAGAAGAAAGCTGGGATTCCTGAGCCTGGCCTGCAGGGCTTTGTGGTCTGGGCCTCAGCTGTGTGTCCACCCGGCATGCTGTCTGGCCAGATGGCCTCTCACCTGACATTAGGATCACCCTAGAGGCCTTCTGTGCAGGGCTGCCACCTAACTCACTCTTTTGTCCCCAGAGCCAACTCAGTGCCTGAGAGACAGAGATGTTTGACATGGAAGCTCAGCAATCAGGACAGATGACAGCCCAGAGCAGTGCTTTGGGCTTAGGTGCACAGAAGTAGTTGGAGGTGGTTCTCGGAGTATAACTGCATGGTGTGTGGTACCGGCAGGGGAGCCAGACCTCTCTGTTTTAAAAACCCTGCCTTGGTGCTTGGCATCATGGGAATTACCTAGTTGTCTGCTTGGAGCTTATCCAGCTGTGGGGCATCATTGCCCTTTTAAAAGATTGATCTTCCTTTCCTTCCTTCCTTCCTTTCATTTTCTTTCTCTTCCTTCATTCATTCGTTCGTTCCTTCCTTTTTTCTTTCTTCCTTTCTTCCTTTCTCTCTTCCTCCCTCCCCTCCCTTCCTTTCCTTTCCTCTTTCTTTCTTTCTTTCTTTCTTTCTTTCTTTCTTTCTCTCTTTCCTTCACTCTTTCAAGGAGAGAGCAGGGGGGAGGGGCAGAGGGAAAGAGAGAGAGAGAATCTTAAGCAGACTCCACTCCCAGTGCAGAGCCTGATGCAGGACTCAACCTCATGACCCTAAGATCAATACCTGAGCTTAAATCGAGAGGCTCTCAGGAAAAAAATATTTAGAATTGCAGTTGCTGACCCATAGACTGTCGGTCCTTTGGGCTTGGGGCTACGCCTTGCCAGACTGCCGTGCAGCAGGGGTAGTAACAATGCTCACTGATTTTCATGGTACATGGTGGCACCAGCCTTCTGTCCTTCTAAAACATGGAGTGTTTTCCCTTTTCTTTTTAAAATGAATTACAAATGTAATGCATGTTTGCAAGAAGTTCAAGTACTATGAAAGCATGCAAAGTGTGGCCCCAGCTCTCCAGCAGGAACACTGGTAAATGGGCTTCCAGCCAGTTCCGGTCTGCAACTGTCATCATTATTTCTGTGAAGAACACAGACATGGTTTATTTTTTTATAGTTGGGGTCACAGTGTATTCTTTACTACCTTGCTGCTTGACTGTAACAACACATCTGAGACAACTTTGCACATCACTCTTCTTTGTCTATTGGATCTACCTGTTCCTTTAATGACTGCATCATGGGAATCGGCATTCTTTTTTTCACCATTTTCCTGTTAATGGACATTTAGGGTTCTTCAGACTTTCACAATTTTAATGGAGAATCCAAATTTCTCTTTAGAATTATATATCAATAAAATGGCTTAAAAGTCCCTTCCCCATACCTATACCATCACAGCCTTTTATCAGCCTAAAATTTTTGCCTTTCTTCAATTATTAATATGGCTGAGCATCTCCTCAGAAGTTTGTTGGCCTCTTTTATTTCTCCTTTTGAGAACTGCCTCTTCATAAGATTTTTTTGATTTTCCCATTAGGTAGTAAACTTAAAGCTCTCCCTTCCTCCATTTTCATTGGTTTTTAAGTTTGTTAATTTGATGGGCAAAAACTGGTCTTTGAATTTGTACTTTTTTATTACTAATTAAGTGATCATGTTCATTGCTTTACGAAGGCCTGCTTATGCACCATAATCACTGTTGATTCTCCTGCCTGGAGGGAGTCTTCCCTGCTGCAGGATGTCTTCCTGTTGTCTCCCTAGCTGCTGATTAGTCAGGCTTTGACTGGACCCTGCAGGTTGGAAAAGACTAAGATTAGGGTTCACCCGTGACCTTTGGCAAGTGGGTTCACTTCCGTGAGCCTGGGTTCCTCATTCTTCAGGGAATAATAAGCACAGCCTCATTGGATTGTTGCTAAGGTTTGGATGAGATGGCACGTGAACACACCTGTCACGGCATGTGAACATGCCTGTCACAGAGCGCGCCCCCTCCTCCTTAGACGGTCCGTGCTGTTAATAGGTAGCTGTGGTTGTGCATCAGTGTGGGGTCAGCTCAGGGGTCCTTCCTGTAACTACCACCTACTGGTTCTGCTCACACCCTCTGGAGTAACAGCTGTCACAGAACAAGGCAGGACGAGCCTGCATGGTGTGCCAGAGAGGTGACGACCCGCCTCTGTCCTGTCCTTCCCCAGTGAAACCATCACCCCAGTTCTCTCAGGCTTTCCTCACAGGGGGGCAGTCTAACCATTCACCTTTTGGTAGGTTTTAGCTTGTCCCTGTCTCTGCAGGCCCTAGAACTGAAGCCAGCGTGTGAGGGCGAGAGGGCAGATTGATGGGGCCACCATCAATCTGCCCTGTCACCCCCACAAACGCTCCCGAGGGGGCATTTCCCCTGCAGCACTGCCTGGGCTGCCTTTGGCTGTCTTGCTTGGGCTCAGCTCCCGGGCTTTGTGTGCGCTGCTGGGCTGTGCGTGCACTGCCTTGTTCTCCATGTGTATGGCTGCTGGGTTTGGATTCTGTCCCTGTTTATTTTTCATCTCATTGGAGTGGACAGGGCTGTTCTTAGCTTTTGAGATATGTTTGGATCCTGTTACCCATTCAGCATATTAGGTCTCCCTCTGAACTTCATGTCATCAGCAGATTTGGTCAGTATGCTGCCACGCCTTTTTTCAAGTCATGGATAATGATGCTGAGTCAGAAGGAAGATGCCACACTCTGTAGTCAACCATCTGTCCTCACTCTCCAGACTTTGCAGAATAGGAGTGCTACTCCCAGTCCCTTCTGCTGTTTGGTCCTCCCACAGGCGCAGCATGGGGCGGAATCCACTCGCAATGTCCCCGTCCCTGTAGGCAGTGTCTCCAAGACTCTGTGCAGTGCCCCCATCCCCAGGGGCAGCGTCCCCATCACTCTGGACTATATGTCCCTACACTCTGAGCAGTGTCCCCATCACTCTGAGCAGTGTCATCACTCTGGGTGGTGTCCCCATCGCTCTGGGCAGTGACCCCATCACTCCTGGTGGTGTACTTATCATTCTGGGCAGTGCCCCCATACTCTGGGCCATATGTCCCTAGACTCTAGGCAGTGCCCCCATCACTCTGGGCAGTGTCCCCATCCCTGTAGGCAGCATCCCCATCACTCTCGACCGAATGTCCCTAGACTCTAGGCTGTGCCCCCATCACTCTGGACCATATGTCTCTACACTCTAGGCAGTGTTCCCATCACTCCTGGTGGTGTACTTATCATTCTGGGCCGTGTCCTCACATTCTGGGCTGTATGTCCCTAGACTGTAGTCTGTGACCCCATCACTCCGGGCAGTGAGTATCTCGGTCACTGTGGGCAGTGTCCCCATCACTCTGGGATATGTCCCCAGTCACTCTGGACAGTGTTCCCATCATTCTCGGCCATGTGTTCCTACAGTCTAGGCAGTGACCCCATCACTCTGGGTGGTATCCCCATTGCCCTAGGTGGTGTTCCAGCATGCTGGGCAGTGTCCCCATCACTGGGGAGTGAGTATTTCCATCACCGCAGGCAATGTTCCCATTGTGGTACACAGTGTAACCATCACTCGGGGTGATGGAATGACTTTATGGCAGGAGCATGGAAGTGTGTCTAGGTGCCTTGTTTCCCACCAGCCTGGGCTTCCTTCCAGTGGCTGTGACTTCCATTTCTGAGTACTTAGACCATAGAATTCTCTCAGGGATCTGTGTCTAGCTCACCAGTCTGTAGTTTGCAGAAATCCACCTTTCTCCCCTTTGCTAAATTGGACATTGTCTCATCTTGGGCATCTCTCATTTTCTCTGAGTCCTTGAGATTGCCAGCAACGGGCATGTCTCTTCTGTAAGTTAATTCAGAGCTGAGATGTGATTCATCTGGATCAGGAGATTTGAATTCATTTAGTGTGACTAGATGTTCTCTCACAATCTCTTCTCCGTCTCGCGTTTCAATTCCCTCATATCAGTGTTTGATTCACCCTTTTCAGTCTGAAGATTGTTCTCCTTGATAGAAAATGGGAGTTTATAGTTCTTTTTCTCTGTCATCTGTTAACTGAACACCTTTCACCCCAATATGGGCCTATCCCTTCTTGTTCCTCTCGCTCCTGATCCAATTTTAAAAGCCCTTTTTTTGTCCTTAGCATTTTCCAAATGGCTCAGCTTGCCTGGGCCTCAGCTTTTCTGACCCTGTTCTTATATGCTGGGCCATTCCTTAGTGTTCCCAGTGGGTCCTCTGCCCTCCCTGCCCTGCGAGATGGCGTGACCCAATAGATCAGGGGCTCCCAGGGCTTCTGCTCCCAGATGCGTGTGACAGAAACCCCCTCTCTACTCTTCCACTCCCTGCTCTCCTTCCCCAGGAAATCTGACATGTCTCTCAAGGGAGTTACGAGCAGGGGCATGTCGTGATTTTTAAGTGTATTAGGCCTGAGGACAGTTTTCTATCCCTTTCTCCCTTATTGAGATCATTTGTGATTGTATTTCTCAGAAATGAGTTTTCACAGGCTCCTATCCCCCTTTAGCTTCCTCCTCTTATGGAGCAGTGGTTTGTGACAGGGGTGATTTTGCCCTCCAGAGGCCATTTGTTGATGTCTAGACATACTGCCTGTCCTGACTGGGAGAGGGGGCGATTAGCATCAGTGGGTTGAGATCAGGAATACTGCTTACCGTCCCACTGTGCCCAGCAGGGCCCCACAATGAGGAATTACTGGCACAAACATGTTGACAGTGCTGAGGTGGGAGACCCCACTCTAGAACAACACTGGGAGCCTCATTGTCACCTGAGGTACTTGTTCCAAATGACAGATTTCCCCTGGGGAGCCCTAAACCAGGTGGGGCTGCCTAGTCTAGGTCAGGTGGACACATAGGTCATTTTAGAATAGACCACCATTTTTGAAGCACTGTTTTAGCATCTTGGGTAAGAGCCTGGAATTCATTAGAATCTTTCTTCTGGTGTGAGGATCCCAGACACTCCAGGAACTCTGAGATCATCTAGTGCCTTTTCCCCGGGGGCTAGACCTAGATCCAGCACCCTGTTTCTTTGGAGAGCTCAGGTCTTCTTCCCTATCTCTGAAAACCTAGGGGCCAAATGAGACACACCTCGGGTGGATAACAATCACAGTTGCTGCCCCATCACCACTGACTTTCCTTGGGCTATAGTCCACTTGAAGAGGGGTGCTGCTAATTCCACACTCGGTCCTCACCTTGGTTCTTCCCTCCTTCATTCTAAAGTCAGGTCTCAGCATGTTTGTCAGGTTAGGCATGTATTTTTCTTGGATGGGGCTGCTATCCCTCCTCTTCCGTGCAGGAGTGATGAAAGTCTATAATCTTGGGGCAGCTCCTCTTGCAGCTTACGTGGACAGCTGGTCATAAATAGCCACGACCGTATGAGGACTTCTGTGTATCTCCACTAGCCATTTCCCAGCGCATGGAATGTCGTGGGTCGCAAAGTGTTCCAGGCTGCAGTGTGTCTTGCCTATTCAGAGACTGCGTGTGGGTTCCCCAGGCCCTGTCACCGCCTCTGGATGAGAAACTGTGCTGGAGCCAGGACATTGCCACAGTGCTGCCTGCTCTTCCCGTGTCGCTCGAACAAGACCTGGTCATTGCTCAAGTGCATTACATACAGCCTTTGTCTTTTTCCCTTTCTCTCCCTGCCTTGCTTCATCTGTGGGCTCTTTCAAGTCTGGTTCTGACTGCATGCCTCAGTGGTGTTGGCAGAGTGAGTGCTGAGGAGGGAAGACTTCATTGCCAGGGTTCAGAGAGACCTCCGGTGCTCTTGGTTCCTGTCCTGACTATTGCTGTAGATTTGAGGTGCGAGATGCCAGTTCAGCTGAGCGCTGGTTCAGGTTGGTCAGCCAGAGGAGCCTAATTTGCAGGGCTGGGTCTGGCTGGAGCGCAGTGATAAGACCTCGTTTGCCCATGCCACTCTGCTGTCTCTGTACTCCCTGGCAGCCCTCATTGCCAAGTGGGTAGGATGGCTTCTCCCAGAGAGCCGGGGCCTTGCCGTTCTCCTACGCCAGCTTTGTGGGAGCCATCATAGCTCTGCCCATAGCCTTTGTCGAGGGCCTGAGAAGCAGGCCCTTTCCCTGAGGCTTTGTAAAGGGGTTGCAGTCATTCCCATTGGACCACTGAGGATTCAGGACCTGGGGGACTACGAGTAGTTTGTATAAGATCACACAGCCTCATAGATGATGGAAGTGAGATTACACTTTACACGGAGGGTTGGCTCATTCCAGAATCTTTAGTCTGGCCTTCGTTGTTCAAGCTGTGCTTTGTTTGTCTTTTTAAAGGGTAGGAAGAGGGGTGCCTGGGTGGCTCAGTCGGTTAAGTATCTGCTTGCAGCTCAGGCCATGATCCCAAGGTCCTGGGTTTGAGCCCCGTTCTGGGCTCCCTGTTCAGTGGGGAGTCTGCTTCTTCCTCTCCCTCTCCCACTCCCCGTGTGTGTGTGTGTGTGTGTGTGTGTGTAATTTAAAAAAAGGGTAGGAAGTTATGTCTTCAAAAATAGAAATGGCCCCAACCTCACAGAAGCCATGTTGCCGTGCCTGTTGTGGGCCAAACTGTCCTCTCCAGATCCTCCGGTACCACGTCTTGCACTCGTGAGGTGCTTGTCCCAGGAGCTTGCAGCTGCTCTGGCCTGGCCCTCTCAAGGCAGCCTGTGGAAATAAGCTCTTTGGTTAGCATACACACTTGCCATAAGCAAAACCTGCAGCTTCGTTCCTTTCCTTAGATCAGTGGAGTACTCACAGTCAAGTTGAACCTGGAAGAAGCCTTAGGAACAAAAGTGGGTCATTGATTCAGGAGGAAAATCTCACAGAGTCAAAGAGCTAAGAGCTGGCGCAAGGTGCCAAGAGCACAGGACGGGCCGGGCGGGGGTGCCAAGAGCTGCACAAGGCCACAAACGGCAGTATTTTCATGTCTAGGGCTCACCGTCCCCCAGGGTGCACGTCTCCACACACCATGCTCCTCCCCTGGAAGTGTACAGTGAGGGTGACCTTGCCTCCCCCACACATACACACTGGGAAATACGTTGTTGCTGCGCTCTGTATTTTTCGTGTTTAGCCCATTCCTGTGCTTCCTAAATAGTTAAAAACTGTCCTCTTTATCCCCACTGCCCCCATCATCTGTTACTCAGGTGAGAGCAGTCGTCCCTAAAGGTCTCCTTGCCTTTAGTGGCAGTCTCCAGAGTTCAGATTTCTTACCAGTCTGGTCAATCCCCTACTCAAAATTATGGACCCCACAGTCCTGGGCACGCGGCCGCAGGCTGCCGTCTGCTCACAGTTCCCACAGCCCCACGTCATGCTCTCCCACCAGCAGCACTGGCCTGCAGGAGCTTTGAACCACACTTAGTCCTCCTTCTTGGGCCTTGTCTGTAACCTGCTTCCCCCACTGTGACCTGTACTTCACCTGCTCAGTTCCTGT
The DNA here is from genome assembly GCA_004023965.1 of Spilogale gracilis. NCBI lineage: Eukaryota > Metazoa > Chordata > Mammalia > Carnivora > Mephitidae > Spilogale > Spilogale gracilis. The sequence goes on from PITA01014345.1 coordinate 27,702, forward strand.
ATTCCCTTTAAGACAGGTGAGCCATTTCCTGCTCCAGGAAGCCTCTCTGGATCCTCTTGGCGGAACACAGTGTTGGCCACCACATCCTCACGTGGGTCCATCTCTTGCCCTAATTTGAGCTCCTGGTCAGGAAGTGATTCTTACTGACACATCACAGCACCAGCTATCCAGAATCTAGAGGAGGAAGAAAGCAGGAGGGGAAGGGTAGTCTGCAGGAGGAGTTCCTGCCACCCCAGTACTGGTCCTGAGGGGGCCTGATGGCCTTTCACCACAGGGGGGCCAGCGCTCAGAGGGAAGGGCTCTTGGCCTTCTCATCATCGGCAGCTCAGGCCCTTCACTAGACAGTGCAGACATAGCGGGGAGAGGTGCAGGCACATGGCTCACACTCTATCTGAGAGCCACATCAGACCCTTCTGTCGGACACTGAGAGCACCAGTGATGACATTGGGAAAGTGTCCTGGTTTTTAGAATGGTTAAAGACCGCCAGGGCTTGTGGTGAGAGCTCTTGGTGACATCATACTTTATGCAGTTTTAAATAAACCAAAATCAGTTTTGAGGTATTTCAGGTTCTTAGAAGCTGACAAGCCCAGATTTTAAACTCAAGCATAGGTGGTTAGGTTATTTACCCATGTTAAATGGCTCATGAAAGGGCTTCTAAAAAACAGTGTTCCATATTTTATTTGAAATGCTTTGGAATAGAAAGAATTCGTGCACTGTATTACCATAATAATATCACCATGCAAGCCTCTAGGTTCCTGCACTTTCTGCTCTTCTCTCTGGAGGGATATAGATCATTTCATTGTTGTCTCCTCTTAAAATGGTCAGACTTGGCAAATATTTTGGATATGCTAGTGGCATCTGAGATGGATGTGAGCTAGGAGTAAAATAAATAGAACATATCATAGGATCTGCTAATTCGCTCCTGATTGTTGGTTATTAGCTGGTGACTTTGCCTAACCCAGAATGATGGTACTTTGCCACTGTGTTGGCTCTTGTAAGTATCAGCCCCTACGGCCTGCTCCTTTGTGGATCCTCAGTAAATGTTTGTTGTGTGCCTCTTGAGCAAATGAAAGAGAGCTCCCAGCCACCTTTGAGGGAAATCCTGCTTTCTAATCAAATTTTCAACAATATTGGAAAGGGGTCTGGTAGGTTCAAATGATACAAAAGCCACAACAGAGGTTTCTGGAAGAAGAGTTAGTGTGAAGGCTTCTGAGTCTAGTGAGAAGAAGCTGAGTTAAATTGCCAAGACTCCGGGGATGTTTGCCCATACGTGGGAACTGTGTATGAGGTAACAGATTAGTCTGCCAGAACTATGACAGTGTTATGTTGTCATTTTTGGTATTTGTATTTTGTGACATTTAAAAAAGTACGGTGAAGTATAATTGTTAACATTTTGTGTTTTGTCAGCAGTGTTTTATTGAAAATACTCACTTCCCTCATGAATATGTGATCTTAAAAACATAGGCAGCTCTTTTAAATGTGGTATTAATTATACCCCGTGACCACTTTCCCCTTAGTGTACCAGCATATACTGCATTGGAAAGTGGGATTCACTTCACAGGAATTTTTACAGCAAACTCTAACAGAATACATCCATTCCATTAAGACAAACATCCTTGTTTTCTTTTAGATCGACTCAAATATGCTAGTGATTGAAGGGAGAATAAGAATTATGAGGAAAGCTGGATCAATAAAATTCAAAGAAGGGAAGCAGACATATGACCCAACAAATTGAGAAATGTGAGCAGAATGGAGGGAGTGGGTTTAAATGGAATCAGGGAGCCATCTGAAGGGCTTTCAACAGGAGGAACATCCAGATTATGAAGATTTTAAGTTGCTGGGCTATAGTGATCAGCTGCTGACTGAGTTTCTAAGGCCAAAATCAGGCCTCTGCTGAACTAAGGAAAAAAGGTAGAAATGTACGAATCTCCTTAGTTTTCAAAAAGAAACTCAGGAAGGATAAACCAGAAGCTAATGAGATTGTTACCCACAGTGTGTAAGTGGAAATGGGCCAGGAAGACGAGGAAGGGAATGGGACATCTCTGAATGTGTCTTTTATATATAGTTGACTTGGGAACCATGTTAGTGTGTTACTTATTCAAAAATTAAATAAAGATGGTGTTAAAAATTAGTACAAATGGAAATAAAGGAACCCAGCTGTGTATCAGATATATGCCGCTGCACACAGAGGAACATTAATTTGGATGGACTTCTAGTATGGGCAATATGACCAGACTCATTTCTCCTTGCTCTATCTCACCAAGTACAATTACTTATCCTTAAATAAAATGAGAGGTAACCATAGGAGAAGTCTGAAAGGTAGGAAGAGGAAGGGATACTGGCTAGGGACTCTGGGACTAGAGGAACAACACAGTGGCATGGGTGCTTCCCAACCATCCCACCCAATGACCATCAGGAACCCAGGGCCAGTGCCTTCAGCCCCCAACCTGTGGCAGACAGCTACCCAGGTAGACTCATTGCTTCACCAGATTGAGAGGGAGTCCTGCCAGTCATACTCAGTAGGCCCAGTGGCATCAGCAAGGGAGACCAAGTGAAAGCATCACTAACAAGTGGCCCCAGAAACCACTCTTCTTCCCTGTGGGCCAGAGACCCCCTTCTCTTACCCAGAGGCCCCAGTGGTTCAACAGCACCAACGGGGGGAATCCTGCCACAAGTGACGCAGATTAGAAACACTCTTTGTCCAGTCGTTTAGAGACTCCTCTGTCTCATCTAGAGACTCCACATGGCTGGGAAGTGCTATTTCTCCTGTGAACCAAAGAATCCTTTCTCCTACCTAAAGATATTGGTGGCCTGCTGGCATCAGCAGGGGACATTCTGCCACAGCTTGTTGGAGCAGTGGTCTTTGTGTACTGTAGGTCACAGACTCCTGCCACCTGGAGACACTGGGAGGCCTGACACTGGCAGCAGGGATCCCCACCCTAATAAGTGGCTGGCAAGGAAGCCCTCTTTGTCCCCACAGCCTGGAGAGGCACTTTCTGCCCTCACAGGCAACCCCAGAAGGAATCAACAAGAGCCCCTATGGCCTCAGATGCACCCAGCAGACCACAAAAGTGCAATAAAGGCTCTGATTAGAGAAACTGAGAAAATTCCAAAGAAGAAAGTCTTCTTTGGAAGAATTTGGAAATACACACCTAGACCCATAATAATGAAACTTGCGAAAACTAAGGGTAAAGGGATCTTGAAAGCAATCAGAGAAGACCAACATATTCCTTACAAGTTAACACCAATTTTAATGACAGTGAAGTTTATTTAAAACCATGGAGGCCAGAACGAAGTGGCATATTTTTCAAGTACTGAAAATTAAAATCTATAACCATGACTTCTATAGTTGGCAAAACTATCCTTCAGAGTGAAGAGAAAATGAAGATACTGTCTGACTACAGAGAACTAAGTGAGTTTGTTGCTAGCCAGTGTCCTACCCTTAAAGACTGGCAGAAGTGGGTGGCTGGCTCAGTTGGTGGGGTGTGCAATCCTTGGTCTCAGGGTTGCAAGTTCAAGCCCCACACTGTGGGTCTAGAGATTGCTTAAAAATAAAATCTTTAAAAGATAAGAATGGCTAAACTAAGTTCTTCAAACAGAAATGAAATGATAAAAGAAGTAGTCTTAGAACATGAACGAGGAAGAATGAACAATGGAAAAAGCAAAACTGTGGATAAATATAGTAGATCATCCTTTTTCTCATGAGTTTTTAAAATCATATTTGGTGGTTGAAACAAAAAAATATAATACCATCTGATGTGAGGCAAATGTATGTAGAAAAAATATGCTCAAAGCAAAAGTGTTAAAAAATGGAAAGGATGAAAGAACCTAAATTGAAGTAAGGTTTCCATACTATACGCTAAATGGTAAAATATTGATACCGTAAGAATATGGGTAAGTTACATATGTATATTGTAATACTCAGTATAACTACTAAGAAGATTTTATTAAGGGGTACACTGCAAAGCACAATTAGTAAATTAACATGGAATCCTAGGGAAATGTTTCAGTAACCACAGGATGGTAAGGAAAGAGAAATGGAGAATGAGAAACAGGGAATAAGCAGAAAACATAATAAAATGACTTAAGCTTTAACATGGCAATTACTTAAGCTTTAAGTAGCTTCAGTAGTACTACTTAAGCTTTCAGTAGACTTAAGCTCTAACATGGCAATAATAACCTTAAAGGCAGAGGTTGCCAGAATAGATGAAACACACACACACACACACACACACACACACACACACACACAGCTGTGTATTAGAAACTCAGTTCAAATGCAGTGAAATAGGTTGAAAATAAAAGGATGGAAAAAAAAGATATGTCATGTAAACATTGATCCAAAAACATTGGAGTGGCTATATTAATATCAGATAAAGTACTTCAGAACAAAGAAAATTACTGGACACAAGGCAGGACATGATAGGACAAAAGGACCAATTTGCCAAGAAGGTATAATAATCCTAAATGTATGTGCCCTAAAGAATAGAATCTTAAAATACATGAAGCAAAAACTGTAGGGCTGAAAGGAGAAATACACAAGTCTAAAATAATAGTTGGGAGGATATCAAACCCCTTTCTCAGCAACTGATAAGAAGTACTCAACAGAAAATCCTCAAGGATGTAACATTCCTAAATGATGTAACCAACCAATAGCATCTAAGCAACATATAAAGAATACTAACAATTGCAGAGCAACATAGTTTTTCAAGTACCTATGGAACCAAGATAGACTGTATCTGAGGTCATAAAATGAACCTTACCAAATTTAAAAGAGTTGAAATCAGCATATCAGAATTTGCAGGATACAGGGAAATTTGTAGCAGTAAATGCTTACATTAGAAAGAAGAAACAGTTTCAAATTAGAGTTTTTATCTCAAGAAACAAGGAAAAGAAGAATGAAATAAAGCCAAACAAGCAGAAGAAAGGAGATAATAAAGGCTAAGAACAGAAATCACTATAACTGAAACAGAAAAACAGAATTGATAAAAAGCTGGTTTGGGGGAAAAAATAAAATTAATAAACCTCTAGCAAGATTGACAAAGATAGAGAAGAAACAAATCACCAATATCAGAGAAACAGGTTATATCCCTGAAGACTCCAAAGCTATTGGAAGAGAATAAGGTGATACAACTTTGTGCATAAAATAATGGGCATAAAGAGCCAATTCCTGGACAAACTACAAACTCCTAAAACAACCAATATGAAATTGATAACCTGAGTAGTTCTGTAGCCACTGAAGAAATTGACTTCGTGATTTTGAAACTTTAGGAAAAACTCCGTGCACAAGTGGTTTCTCTGGAGATTTCTACCAAACAGTTAAAGAATTAAACCAGTTTTATGAAATTTGTCCAGAAAATACAGGATCAGGGAAGACTTCCCAACTCATTTTATGAGGTCATTTATTACCTGACAGACAGTATCACCAAACCAAAGTTAAGACAAAAGAAAACTACTGACCAATATCTCTCTTTAATTGGACAAAAAAATCCTCAACAAAGTATTTGCCAGCAAATCTAGCAATATAAAAAACAACTTTTTATATAGATATACCATGTGTATAAAAAGTGGGGTTTATTTCAGGCATGCAAACCTGGGTCAGTGTTTGAAAATTAACCAATGAAATCCACCATATCAACAAGCTAAGAGAAAAAAATAATCACTTGATCATATTAATTAGTACAGAAAAATATGTGGGGCGCCTGGGTGGCTCAGTTGGTTAAGGACTGCCTTCAGCTCAGGTCATGAGCCCGGAGTCCTGGGATCGAGTCCCACATCGGGCTCCCTGCTCGGCTGGAAGCCTGCTTCTCCCTCTCTCTCCCCTCCCTCCTCCTGCTTGTGTTCCCTCTCTGGCTGTGTTTCTCTCTGTCAAATAAATAAAATCTTTTAAAAAAAAAAAAAGAAAGAAAAATATGTGACAAAAATCAATACCCACCTATGTTAAAAAAAAACTCAGAAAATTAGGAATAAAAAGGAAATACCTTAACTTGTTAAAAAGTATGTACCATAAAACCTGTATGTCATGTCTTATGTAATGATGACATACTGGATGCCTCCCCTGTAAGATCAAGAACAAGGCAAGGATATTGGTTCTTACCACTTAAACACAGCCTGGAGTTAAGCCACTGGTAAGACACTAGCCACTGCGGTAAGACAAGAAAAAGAAATTAAAGACCATGTGGATTAGAAAGGAAAAAAAGAAGCGATCCCTATATGCATATTGACATGGTCATCAACATAGAAAATCCTAAGGAACTCTAAATAAATAAACAAATAAGCCTCCTAGAACTAATAAATGAGTTTAGCTAGGTCACAAGGCACAAGATCAATATACAAAAATCAATTGCAAGGCACCTGGGTGGCTCAGTTGGTTAGGCGGCTGCCTTTGGCTCAGGTCATGATTTGCAGTCCTGGGATCGAGTTCTGCATTGGGCTTCCTGCTCGGCGGGAGTCTGCTTCTTTCTCTGACCTCTCCCCTCTCATACTCTCTTTCTCTCTCAAATAAATAAAATATTTAAATAAAAAACAATTGCATTACAGGTTGCTGTATGCTAACAACATTTGGAAACTGAAATTAAAACCACCAAAAGCATGATCCATAAAAGGAAAAAATTGACATGATGGACCTCAGCAAAAATAAATTATTTATTTATTGCTAGAGTTCTGTGGAAGATTCTGCAAAAGATTCTGTAAAGAAGATGAAAAGGCACATGAAAAGACAGCATCATTAGCCACTAGAGATATACAAATTAAATCCACAATTTGATACCCCTACATACCTATCAAAATAGCTAAAATTAAAAATAGGGACAATACCAAATGCTGACAAGGATGTGGAAAAACTAGGTCACTCATGTGTTGCTAGTGGGAATGTAAAATAGTACAGCTGTGGTGGAAATAGTTGGGCAGTTTCTTGTAAAACGAAGTGTGTAGTTACCATAAAACCCAGCAATTGCACTCTTTGGCGTTTATCCCAGAGAAGCAAAAACAACACTTACACAAAGTGAATGCTCATAGAAGATTTATTCATGATAGCCAAAGCTGAAGAGGATCCCAGTGCTCTTCAACAGGTGAATTGTAAGCAAAGGTGGTACATCCATACATAAACTATTACTTGGCAATAAAAAAGAATGAGCTATTAATACAAAGATGAATCTTGAGTGACTGTCCAGGGAATTATGTTGAGTAGGAACAGCCCACTTTGAATGGCTAAATATCGTGTGATTCTATTTCTACATTTTTGAAATGATAAAATTATAGAGATGGGAACAGGTTCGTGGTTGCCAGGTGCGAGGGAAATTGGAGGTGGGTGTAGAGGGGAAGAAGGTGAGTAGGATTGTAAAGATGGAGCACAGGGGACCCTGGGGATGGTGGCACTATCCTGTATTTCCAGAATGGTAATGATTGCATGACTACTGCAGCTAACTCTCAAAGAGCTTCTGCCAAGAAGTGTATGCGTGAGCATGTGGATGGACACATGGACAATGTGTAGGTGTGTAGACGTGGTGGAACCCCAGCCGTGAGGAATCTACGTGAGCAATGATACTGTTCACCAAGTTGTACAGGTCATTTTATTGCACTTTGCAGATAATTGTGTTCTTTACCAGTTGAAAGTTGGTGGCAACCCCACATCCCGCAAGTCTGTGGGCACCGTTTTCCCAACAGCGCTGGCTCACTTTCTGTCTCTGTGTCGCACTTTGGTAATTCTCATCTGTCTCGGACCTTTCTGTTACTGTATTTGTTCTGGCAATCCGTGCTCAGTGATGATGACTCTCTGAAAGCTGAGACGGTTAATATATTTTAGTGATAAAGTATTCTTTAATTAAGGTATGTACATTTTTTCTTAGACACCATGCTATTATTGCACACTTAATGGATAGTATAGTATAAATATAGCTTTCATATGCCCTGGGAAACCAAAAAATTTCTTTGACTTTATTGCCATAATTAGTCTAGAACAAAACTTGCAATATCTCTGGGGTATGCCGTAAAATCCCAGGGAGGAGTGAGCCTGCACCCAGACTCTCTCCCTACATATCAGAAATAAGATTTCTAGGAGGATGAAAGGAAACAAAAGGGTGTTAAAGAGGAGGAAGAAGACAAAGACAAAAGAGAAAAAAAAGCCTCCATCAGCACTGCCCTTTGGTCAAGGAGACATGGTGCACATGTGACTGTGTATCAGATGTGATGCACCTGGAGTCTGAAGAGAGTCAGTGGGGTTCGCTGACAGACCCCCCCTTTTGTAGGAAGGAAATTCTTAGAAAGGCAACTGCCAAGGTGCATCATGCCTTTTGTTTTGTAAAGCCAGAGAAAGGAGAGGATGGTGGCCCGAGAGATGGCCTGGTGTGGCGGGTGTGGAGGGGGCTCTGACCCGCACTCACCCCAGGAGGCAGAGCATTGTCCGACCTCTACTATGATGGCTAGACCACTATCACTCACAGATCTAGACCCCAAACGTGGCAGTCTCACTCCAGATAGAGTGAGTATGCTGGTCAGGACTCTGCTTAGGAGCAGGAGGCTGGCCATGCCAGGGGAAGGACACCTAGGGTAGGCTCCCACCCCCTTGTGCCCTTCTCTCCTCAGAACTAGGAGCAGGGGCAGGAGAGAGACCCTCCCTACCCCTTAAAAGACCATCCCTTTTCATTCTCCCTCAGAGCTACTCTGCAGAAAGGGTGGAGTTTTTTACCTGAAAGAACTTCAGGTGCCCCTAAGGGAATTGAGAACTTTCTGAGGCCAGCAGGCAGGTGTATTTGGGTGAAGGTGGTGCTTGGATCCCCCTCCCGACCCCTTCCCTTTCACTGTACACTCTGCTCCCAGCCGCTCCCTGCCTGCCTGACTTGGGCTCGCTGGGGTTTGCCTACTGAGCAGCAGGCCTTGTAGGTAACTGCACTAGATGAGGCCCTGGGGCTCCAGCACATCCAGATGTTCACACCTCCCTGCCTTGCCTCCTAAATTGGCCATGCCATGGCCCCTAGGGACTCAGAGGTGAGGCAGGCCTGATGACTTCTGGCTTGGATGAGGAAGCAGTTCTGCCTGCAGGCGGAGAGCTGGCACTCCAGCTCCTGACCAGAGTACCTCGCCTCAGGTAGCAGGGCCTGGCCGGGGCTCACCCAGGGAAGAGCTGTACACTAGGAGATTCTTTTCCTTTTAGCCGTCCAATCCACCCTCCCTCTTTTCATGTGCCAGGCTGTGTGTTGGAAGCTGCAGATACGATATCAAAAATAAGACTCAGACCCTGCTTGTTTCAAACTGGTTTCTCAATCTGATGGGGACGTGGATGTGTCACTCAGTGACACAGTGAGTTTGAGAAGTGCTCTGAGAGGAATCCAGGGACAGAGGCACCAGGCAGCCAGGGGCAGTCCAGGAAGGCTTCCTGCAGGAAACTCTTGACTTGAGAGACAGCTTTAAAAAGCCAAAAAGAAATGGTATTTTGTCCCCACAGCAACTTGTAAGAAAGGGACATTACCTCCATTTTATACAAGAGCACCTTGAACCTTTCTGAGACAACATCACATGCCCAGGGATTCTGGAAGAGCCAGGACTGGATCTGATCATCAGGGGCATTCCTGCTCTTTCAGGAGGCTCTCTGCCTCCCTGAAGGCCATTGCCATGTGCTACATCAGGGTGCACTGCTCATGGGGACAGGCAACCCTTTAAAATTTATTTTTATTTATTTATTTGCTTTTTATCTTTTTTTTTTTTTAATCTTCTAAGTTGCTCTCAGAACCTTTCAGACCGGTGTGCTGACTGTGGCCGTCGCCCACCGTCCTTCCTCCACATTACAGAATGTCACCCAGCCCCCCATGACCCACAGGCTGTAGTTTTCTGACTCCAGGCCTGTTTTACTTATGCGATAATGCTCATTAGCTGTCTCTACATAGGCTGGGCTGTATTTGTGGATATGAAAATAGAACCTTTTAAGAAATACCTTTTTGAAGCCCCCAAACATTAGGCTTATGCTTAAAACCTGTGTAGATTTCTTCAGTACTTGTGACATTTCCTGTTTGCATTTGCACAGCTTGGAGAGCAAATATACTTTGATGGGTTACAGATTTATTTTCTTTTCTCTTCCCATAGAGTTCATGTCTTTTAGCTCATCTGGGCATTGCTTTTTTAAGAGAAGCAAAATACTTATTTGAATCTGTTACTTGTATTTGTATCAGGTTTTTTAAGAAGTGCTTTGGCAGAGAAGAGCACACACCCTGGCAAGACACCCCTGGATTTGAGTCCTAGCTTGCTCACTTTCCAGCTGCAAGCCTTGGGTTCTTTGTGAAATGGCATGAGCTATGAAAAAGCATTTTGGGGTTGGCATACAGCAGGTGCTCATGGTAAGTAGATTCCCTCTTCTGTAGGTGAGGTAGCATACAGCAAAAATGAAATCCTTTCCTGGAGAACCTTTTGCCACCTTTAATAAACACTTAACAAGAATGTTTTATGTACTTAATATTAAATTGAGTCAATTAGTAATTTTTGCCATAACGGGGGGGGGATCATTTTTAACATAGGTAATAATTTATACTATATATGCATTGAGCTGTATTATCCCCACAAAGCCAGCTATCCACCAACATTTGGAAACTGTTCTAAAATTAGAAATTGGCATCCATAAGAGTTGACAAACCATGAAGAAAATTCATCTGTGTGAAGGAAAGGAGAAACTAAAGTAGGATCAGCCTCTCAGTAGGTTCTTACTGAGAATTGACAATAGGAATTGGATTCGTTTCAAATTATTTTGGGTAGCAGAGGGTCCATGAAAGAGGTGGGTGCAGGAATGGATGATTAGAAAGTGTGGTTGAGCGACTTTTACTCTTTTTCAACTCTTTTCCTCTTTTGATTTTTCTTTTTACAGAAAGTCTCAAACCACAAAATATCAAGCAGCTAGGAAACTTAACACAAAGCACCACATTTCTGTGGCCCATTATAGTCCAGATTTTGAATAGAAAAGTCAGATTATTCAGAAGTCAGTGTTCTTTGGGGAACACACAGCGTGGCCCGTCTGCCCCCCTGTGGAGGTTTCCCAGGGGAGCCTGAGCATCTGTCTTTCCCATTTCTTCCGTTAGTATGTGCACTAGACAAGTTGCTTGGTGAGCACCTGCTGACTGAGGCCATGAGGGGTCTGCTGTTGTGGGGCAAGTATGGGACAGCTGACACTGAGGGGACGTCCATTCCCAGGCCCAGCTCCACCCCCCGAATCTCAGGATCACTCTACTGGTGGAAAGAGGAGCCTCCAGGTTGGACAGCCAGGGGTCCTTCTGGTAGTCCTAGCCAACACAGGTTTATCATGTAATTGAGTTTGAACACCTTGTTGCATGACATTGTGGCAAACCCACCACCTTTGAGAAACTGTTCTTTGATCAGAGCTGTGACTTCTGGGTACTGGGAGCACTGAGATTTTCTTCTCCTTCCTTTGAACCCCAGCCCAGCCCAGCTCCCTCTTTCTTTAGCTGCCTCCACTTATTGGCAGAGAGAACTGAGAGCCCCATTTTGCTAAGATCCCTGGGATCTGTATATTGCTCTAGACTCCTTTGAAGATTCCAGCACCTCTGTGGAAGTTAATTTTAAAACCTCTATTGTAGAGTCAGTCGAACCACAGTTTGAAAAATAGTTCATGTGAAAATTCTTGTTCAGACTGTAGTTGTTCGCAGTAAAGTGTACAAACTATTTTGGAGAGCAGTGTAAAGATGATGAAGATAATAAAGATAAGGAAGGTGGTACATATATGAAGATTTAAACCCCAGCAGGACCTCATCCGTTGTCAGCAGCCTCTAAAGGGAAGTATTTTCTCCTTGGGTGGCGGAGAAAGTGGCCTCCTCAGGACACGCACCAGGTTGGTGGGGATTGTCCTCTGTTGCCTTGCCACTGTTCGCTCTGGCTGCCCAGAGCGGAGAAGGGGCCCCAGATGGGGGTCAGAACCTGGGAGGGCTGATGTCAGCAGGAGACAGGGAAGGAGAGAAATGTGAGAAAGAAGTCGTAGGCCATGCTTTCTGGACATGAAGTCCTGGATGGAAACCCTGGGAGGGGCTGAATTCTGGGTGAAACCAAAGGTGAGTGGGAGAAGCACTCTGAGTGATGCTAGCGATCGGGCAAGGGCTCAGGTGCAAGCGACCAGCGTTAAGGGTGGGAGAGCTGCCCGTTGTATTGATCTCTTTAAAAGCTTGCTCTAGGAGTACCTTTTAAATGTTCTTATTAAAACACCTGAATTTAAACACCATCGCCAATGCCCATTCTGTTTTGAAAACAGAAGCTCCTTTACTAAGGGACTTTTCTAGAAATAAACAAAACTGTATGCCTAAGGAGAAACACACCAGCCCTGCCTCTGTTGGACTTAAACAAGTGCACTTCTGGGTGGTCTTCTGAAGAAGTTTGTTAGGTTCTGTGCTCTTGTTCAAAATCAGGCAGCGCGCCCCTTGCCCTGTGTAGTTCGGTAGACATATCAAATTATGCTGGGGGACTACTGGGATATCTTTTCTCTTCTAAAGCCTTTTAACCGTACTCTGTAGTTTCTTTTGGAAGTGAAATGAGCAGTCGCAGCTCGTCCTCGTATGGAGTATGACTGCTTGTTCAGTTTGCAAGTGATCAGACCCAGGCAGACTGGTTGGGGCCGGGAGGGAGAGATGGGTGATCCTGGGCTTTAGCAAGTTGCTCCCATGCAACTTGGTCCCTCGGAGGCTCAGGAAAGGTGTGTGCCTCCCCACACACGTATTGACTTTCAAGCAAGTGGAGCTGGTCCTACCCCCTGGGCACAAGGTGCAGAAGCTGCAGCGTCCACATGCCCTAGCCCCTGGTCAAGGGGACAGGAGGACTGCAGGACACCCGAGCTCAGCAGCCTTTGTGCTGCCAGGCCCAGGGCCAGGTGCTGGAATGGGGGCAAGCAGCCATCAGGAAGCCCTGAGCACGGCCCTCCAGTTCACCGCCTGTGGGGAGAGACAAGCAGATGCCCACAACAGCAGTAGGAGGTCACGAGGTAGCCCAAAGGCAGCTATGTCCAGAACCCTTCCTGAAAGAGGCAGCATCTGAATTCTTTTGTCTGGAAGATTCAGTGCTTTGCACACCCATGCTGCACTGAGGGCTATCGAGAAGACTCCAGAAGGGCTCCTACCAGCAGCACTGAGTCTTGCGGGTAACATGAGGCGAGGTGGAGGCGTGGCGCTGGAGCCGAATCTGGAGGCATGTGTTGGCGCCAGCTTGAATGGGGGCTGGGGCAGAGGAGGCTGCATTTCAGGCCCAGAGGATGCAGGAGCGTGGAGGCATGAAGCAGCATGGCATGTTGGGTGGTTCGAGATGGTGAACGTGGGGTTTGGGCGCAGGATGTAAGATAGGGGTCAGCATGGTAACGGTTGTGCAGCTAAGGCGGACTGACTGACACATGCCAGAAGGATTTTGCTGAAAGGCCACCTGGCCTCCCAGAATGGGCAGGAAGATGGGTGCCAGGCTTGGGCATGTTGAAGGATCAGGGCGGCCCCAAGGTGGGAAGTTGGCCACAGGAAGTGAGGCGCCAGCCAGAGAAGGTGATGTCAGCTGCTCTCCAATGGCATGCCCCTTGCTCAAGGTTCTGAATCCGGTGGGGATGTCAGTGGCCTTGCCCTCGTCACACAGGCTCCTGACTGAAATGCCCCCAGACCACATCCAATGCAGTGGGTGTTTCTATACAGAGTTGAAGCTGGAGTCAAGACAGGGACATGGATGCTGGGCAGCCAGAGCCCCAGACTGTCCCCCAGTAAGAATGAGCAGAATCTCCATGCAAAGGGTCTACCCCCCATCATCTTTATCTTTCTCCTCGTTTTACCTGCTGTCCTGAATGTCTGCAGGACCCACGTTTCTTGGGGGGCTGGGAATAGAGAACGAGCCCAAGTGCCTCAGAGGATGGGTCCAAGGATATGAAGGACAGCAGCCTCTGTCCTGTCTTTGGTTTGGGACCTCCTTATATTCATAAAAAATTTATTTATATGGGCCATAACTATCAATGCCAACCATAATAAGAAATGAAACAGCACAATTTTTAAAATAGTTTGTGCATTTTAAAATAATTGTCATAAGCCTATTACATGTTAATATACATAACTTTTTTTAAAAAGATTTTATTTATTTGACAGAACGAAACACCGCTAGAGAGGGAACACAAGCAAGAGGAGTGAGAGAGGGAGAAGCAGGCTTCCCAATGAGTAGGAAGCCTGATGCGGCCTTTGAACCCGGGACTCCGGGATCATGACCTGAGCCAAAGGCAGCCGTTTAACGACTAGCCACCTAGACGCCCCTATACATAACATTTTTAGTGAAAAAAATAACTTTTTTTTTTCAAAGATTTTATTTATTTGACAGAGAGAAACACAGCCAGAGAGGGAACACAAGCAGGGGGAGTGAGAGAGGGAGAAGCAGGCTTCCCGCCGAGCAGGGAGCCCGATGTGGGACTCGATCCCGGATCTCCGGGATCATGACCTGAGCCAAAGGCAGTCGCCCAACCAACTGAGCCACCCAGGCACCCCAAAATAACTTATTTCAATAAAAAGTTTAGTGAGGGAGTAGTGTTGTTTAGAATTTTGCAATTCTTAATGTCTAGTTTAATGGAAAGAGAGCTAGATTCTCATATCTACTTCTGCATTCAGTCTGTTGTGATCTATTGTTTGGTTGAAGCATGTGAAGACAATCTGGTTGCACACAGGAAGATCCCGTGGATCCCTCAAAGAATCTCAGGGGACCCCCGCCCCCAGCAGTCCTCAGCCCACACTGTGAATCTCTACTTGCAGATAGAGTGGGAAAGCCCTTTTACATTGTGAGTACTGGTTGCTCCCCAGATGGGCACCCTCTCCAGTTACTGAGCTCCATGCTTTCCTATCTACCCCTTATCCTCCGGCCCCAAGGGCCAGAACTATTTCAGAACCCCAGTCCACTCTTTGTATTTCCCTCTGGGGAGCTTGGCAGTGTGTGAGGTCCCCTTTTACATGCCCCTTGACACCCCAGACTCATTCTCCTTCTGACTCCATTTCTTCTGTCTCTTCTGCTCTGAGCTCCGCGAACAGCCTGCTCACTGCTGCCTAGCACACCTTCTCTTGGAGCCTGCATAGGGAGCCCACGGCCCTGGATGGCAAAGGAGGTCAGGACCAGAGGAGGAGCCATTGTACCACCTGGGTGCCAGCCCCACGCATGCTCAGAACCCTTCCTGAGCCACCACTTAGAATCTAAGTGCTGCAGGGGCCTCAGGAGCCTCTCACGCCCTTCTTACCAGGACGGCACCCCGTCACAGGATTCAGCCTCATTCAGTGGACACCATAGCCCTGCTCCCAGCCCTGCCCATGCCCCTTCCCTCATCAGCCCTGCAGTTTCCTATTTGCTTTTCTTGGTTGCTCTTTGGCTTAATAGGCTATCAGCTAGAACTTGTCAGAGAATTGTTCTTGTTTCTGTAGCATAGGACTATTTATTTTCTGTAAAGATTGATGAAAAGCCTCTGTCCTGAGTCTCAAATTTGGTAGCCGCCATGGGTGTGAGTTATATAGCCACTCCTGGTCGTTATGCTGTCTGTGGACCAGCAAGGTAAAAGGGAAAACCGTCTGCCTGAGAATCAACCAGAGGCAGGAGTCTAGACCCTTTAGAACAGCAGCCAGGCAATGCCCCTCAGTGCCTGTTAACCTCAGGCAAGCGACTACTGACTCCTGTGAGTGTCATTTTGTTTTTTTCAGTCTATAGAGTAAGGGCTGTTAACAACTCCTACCTAACAGCACAGTCCTAAGGATTAACAACCCAGCCCGTGACGAGTGTCTATTAAGTGGTGACTTCTAGCACTGTCATTACTGTCACTGCTGGCTTTTTTTCACCCAGGGATTTCTGGCTTGCCTTCTTGAGTTGAGTGCCATTATCGAGTACCAAAGTTGAGTACCAGTCACTGTAGATGTTCTGGTCATGTCCCAGTGTTAGCTGGGAGTTCGTGAAGATCCAAGTTGGTCCCCATATAAGGGGCTCGAGCTCACTACTGCTGTCCCTTTGTGAAGGTTCAAGAGAATGGCTCCCAGAAAAATTCACTGGGTTGCCCTGGGCTGAACTGAGGCCTGAAACCAGGCCTTGCAACTCTTAGCCATTCATTCCCAGTAGATATCCAAAGACTGTAGACTCTGACCAAAACGTTAGTGATGTCCATGGGGCGCTTGCTTGCTGGGGGCATCCTGGAAAGCCTGTCGGTGGACCAGGCAGCCATGCAGTTCACGATGCTCACCCAGCTGGCCCACTTTGGAGCTGGATGAAAATCACAAACACAGAAACGTGTGACTGACTAAGCACGACCAAGTGTGAGCCTAGTCAGGAACCACTAGTTACCGACTCAGGATCCATTCTGATGCCTGATGTTAGAACTCTAGTTTTATTTAGGGTGGTAAATACTCCTGCTAACATCCACTTCCTAGCCTCTCTGCAGCTGAGAGTGACCTCATTCTAGCCCAGCACTTGTGAGTATGGGGTGTGGGAGGCCACAGAGAAGGCAGACTCAGCTGGAGTCCTGCCTTCTTGCCTCTCTCTGGCCAACTGAAGGATCAGTGTGGTAGAGCTCTAGCACCCTTCCGTCAAGGAATGCTGGAGGCCACATAGAATGCTAGAGTAGAAAGGTAGAGGGAACCTGAGACCCTCAGCACTGTAGGGTCATTACATCGTTGGGACTGCCTGCATCTGGCTTCCTTTGTAAGAGAGAAAAGGACTTCCATGTGGTTTGAGCCACTATTACTGTAGGCGTTCTATTATCTGTAGCTGAATCTAATCCTATCTGATAAAGAACCTCTGAAAACATTCTGTTATCTAACATCAGAGCTAAGGCGTAATTAAGAATTCCCCTTCTATGGCACCTAATTGTATTTATCCATTTAACCATTCCTCATTCAGCAGATATTGAGTTACTCTTCTGTACCAGGTTCTGTGCCAATGGCTGCGTTCCAATTAATACTGTTGAAATTAATCAGAGACATTTCCCCAGCATGCCCTACACTGCTGCATGCAGGCTTCTTAGGAGCTGTGTATCTCATGTGCTCTAGTACCTCCTGGAGGCCACAGGCCATGTGGAGGGGACAGAGGCCAGCAGAGAGAGGCAGGGTTCCTCTGGGCTCCTAGGGACTAAGGAGGAGATACAGCCCTCCCATCCGGTAGTGCCTGGAGAGCTCGCCAGCACCGGCAGGGCATTGATACACCTGCAGACATCAGTGGTCTCAGAGCCCCAGTGCTCTCTTGCCCTTGGCTTCTGCTCCTTTCGTGAACTCCCATTAAGGGGGCCGGGACTGCTAGGCAGGGCTGGGGCGGGGAGTAGAAGAACCCCGGGGAAGACTGTATGGGGTTGGACATTCCAGTTACCCAGGAGAAATAGTGTGATAAAAGTTAGCAGGGAAGTCATGTGGGCACCCAAGTTATTAACCTGTGGATAAGAGACAGTCCTTGTCTATCAGGTAAACTTAGCAGGATGATGCAGAAAAAAGTAGGTATGCTTTCTGTATGCATCCCAGGAGTTGTGCCTACTCTGCCCAATTCAGGGCAGGGCTGTGTTCTTTCCCTGTGGAGATGCCTTAGCACAGGCCTGAGCCAGAGTTGGTACTACGTGCCTGAAAGTGACCTCATGGATCAGCTGGGACTCCACTTCAGAAAGGAAGTGGACATGCCAGCCCCTGGTCACTGTTCAGTGCCCAGCCATGGGGAGATCAAAGCATGGTGCCCATGGGGAGGCATGGTAGCTCAGCTCCATGGCAGGGCTCTGGGTCTACTCTACCCTGATGTGGAGACAAGAGAAATAGGCTACATAGCTTGCAGGGGGCTGGCTGCCCTGTGGAAGCAAGGTAACTAGCACATTCTAGCATGGGAGGGGCATGCAAGTGGAGGAAATAGAAGCCCCGAGTAACTGATGGGCTCTGCAGCCCAGTGAAGGCTGCTTGAAAAAGGTCGTGTCAGAGTCAACTGTAAACGAAGTCTAGGAATTTGCCCTGTTGAGGCACAGCAGCATGAAACAGCTCTGGAGGGCAGAAGGTGTGATGTGGGGCACTAGGGTACAGACTTCATCCTGGAGGTCATTGTGGGGGTGGGCTAGGGTGTCCAGAAGGTCACTGTGCCCTCTGTTGGGGTGTCAGTGAGAAGGGGGCTAGGCTGGCAACTGCTGAATGCTCTGCTTCTGTCTCCTCAGAGGGCAAGGTGTGGTAGGACCCAGGCACCAGGCACGTCCACGGCTACTCAGATAGGAAACCTGCTCTGGGCCTTGGTGGTTCAAGAACTCATGACTCCTAGGCTCTACCAGAGTCTCGAGGTCCCAGTCTGCCTGAGTGGACCGTGTCTGTCCCACCTGTCTCTGCACGTGGCAGGCACACATGGCTGCTGCCCTTGTGAACCACCTGGGGACCCCATGTTCCCATCTGTTCCCGGTTGCGACCCTCGCCGAGGGACTGCCTCCATGAGTGTTAGGGGCATCATTTATAGGAAGGAGCCTGTTGCCACAGCAACCCCACCAATGGCCGGTGTCTGGCCTGCAGTCTCCGACCAGGTCCACGGAAGGCATCGCAGGGAGAGCAGCTTGTTGGACCCTGCTTGTGTCTGCGGGTTTGCTGGTAATGCAGGAGGAGGGACCGGCACAGTGGCTGCAACAGTGGCCCTGGTTGACGGTTCGTTCACCGGGCACGCAGACAGCGTGGGCAGACTCTGGGTCTGGGCCACGGGCTCATCACAGCTGCTGTCCTGCATCCTACACAGCCCAGGTGGCCAGGACCAGTCGGGTGGACTTTGCAATGACCCTAGAGGTGTTTGGCTTGTGGCTGGGGCTTCCCCAGATCATGAGCCAGCTGCTTGGAAATTGGGTGGATTTTTCTGTGTGACTGGGAGAACCCCTGCTGCCAGTGGGGAAGCTGGGAATTGTCAGCAGTCTGAAGAAATATTAATAGCTGAGCAAGGGCTGAAGGTTGGACAGTGTCCCAGGCATGCGCTTGCCCCTCACAAGCAGCAGGGCTCAGGGGCAGCTCTGGCTTCCCTCATTGACTGCTGTGGTCCTGCCTACAGCACTTACAACGTGCAAGCCCTGGCTCCTTGAGGCCCCTAGGTGTGGCCGAATTGGGGGAGGAGGTGGGAGAGGCCCGGCTCCTTGGCAGGGTTCAGAAGCACTGCCCCACGCTTGTGCAGCATGTCAAGTTTCTAGGCGAAAGTCCACTGGGCAACAGGTCCTTAGCCCAGGTCTGAAAGCTATGGGGTTAGACGTTCTCTGGGAGCCGTTCTAACTCCGCATTAAAAGGTGTGATGATGTGTCGTATGACTTAAGAAGTCACATATCTTTTGGTGCTTTGATTTTTCCAGATGGACTCCTGAACAGCGGTTTTCAGCCAGCCTTTTTATTACCCCTATCCCACCTCATGGCAGTGACCCTTCTCCATAAAGAGCAGTGTCTCACTCTGGACGGGGCTGCCAGGGAGCTGGGAGGGGCTCTGCAGTTGGGAAAGAGCTTAGTGTAGATAGACGTGAACTTTTTAGGAAGTATCAAATGGGATTGTAATTTGGCCGGGGTTAGGGGTGGGAGGGCGGGAGAATTGGATGGGGTTAATTTATTTAGCAGCCGCACTGTTCTGGGTGCTGGAGAGCTAGCCATAAACAAGACAGTGCCCTACTTTCCAGGAGACAGAATGCCAGGTGCTGGTAGGTTGAGGACAGTAAGGGGTGTGGTGTTAGTAAGAACTGGGGAGTGTTGAATCAGCTAGGTCAGTGCAGGCTACCCTAAGAAAGGAACCTTTGAGCTGAGGATTGAATGAGAAGGTGGCACTCATGGAAAGGTCTGGGGGAGCTGACCTGGGCCAGAACTCCGGAAAGATCTTCCCGCAGAAGGATGAGCTAACTGAAAAGGCCCTGCGGGTGGAAATGAACTTGCATGTGCGCAGGGCAGAGAGAGGCCAGCGCGGTAAGAGCCCAATGGGAGAGGCGCCAGGGTGAGGCCAGCCAGAGAAGAGGCCGGTGAGCAGGCCTTGGTGGCTGATGGGAGGCAGCTGGGCTGTTGCTCCAAAGGAGAGGGATGATGGACATGGTCACTGTGAGAAGGTGAAACCAGTAGGGCAAGTCTGGCAACGGGAGGACAGAGTAGTTGGCCCTTATTTAGTTCAGGTGCATGAGAGGTGGCTGCACCTGTGATGTATTTGAGGTTGGCGTGACCAGACTTACTAGTAGGTTTGAAAGGTTGAATTAGAGAGAGGGGCAGGATCAAGGAAGACTTTCAGCTCTCATCCTGAACTGCTGTGTGCACAAATAAGGAAGGGACACTTGGGGAGGATGGTGTGGAAGGCGCAGGCATTCAGAAGCCCTGTATCTTGGTGGCTGTGAGATGAAAGCCTTCAGGCATTTAGGAAGCCTGTGTGCTTGTGACCTAGAGAGACATCCTGTGGTGCCTGGGGCTTGGACACACACAGCAGAGAAGCCTGGGTGTGGGCTACCCCTGCTCTGAGCCAGACTTGAGGGGGCACTCTCTGCCCCATCCTGCTCACCCATAACAACCTTCTCAGAGCCAGCCTGGACCCATTTTTGCACACTCCTGAAAGCCTGTCATGGTGAGCAAGCCATTGTTCAGTTGAACTGCAACATCCGAAAGAGACTGCAAAACTCAGTAAAAAAGCCATGAAAACTTCATAGCCAGGCTGGGATTCTGACCCACAGCCATCATTCAGCCCCATCTCTGACTGTCTAGAACTTCTTCGGTGGCATCCCCAGCTTGCCAATGATTGTTCAGAATGTAGTTCGTTTCTTTGCTCTAGAGCTCTGATAATTAGAGCTTTCTCTGTGTTGGGCTTCTGGGGAAATTCCCTGAATGGTTCTGCCTTCTAGAGGTACAAGGTCTGCCCCTATCTGAATCCAGCCTTTGAGATGGTGGAGAAGGCATTCAGACCCCTTGCCTCCTCTGCATAACCAACCTTCTCTAGACCCCAGCCCCTCATGCTCATTTTCATAGGAGATGTGGGTTCTAGAAACCTTTGAGATCCTGGCCCTCACCCTCTTTAGGAGCCATCCTAGCTTGTTCCCCTTAGATTGGAGACTCACACATAAGTTCAGTTTTGGCCATGTCATACAGAGTGCCCCTTCTTCGTCCCTGACATTCCCAACTTCTGTTTGCCTGTCTTGGGGAAAGTGCAGCTCAATGGGGAGATCTTCCTTTTCTCAGACAGCTGATTGCCTGCAAGTCTCTTCAGCTGATTTGTGTGTAATTGAGTGATGTCTAAGCCTTGAATAGAGCAGTGTGTAATCATTTGGATCCCTTGGTAAAGTAGGTTTCTTTCCTCTGCACTCCACCACTGAGGTATCTCATCTCCCTGAGTAGCTATTCATATTCTCCAGCTCGTCTAGCCCACGGGGACTGGTGCTGCTGCTTCCTCTGGCGGTGCTGCTCGGGCCTGCCTTGGATGAGGGCAAGGCAGATATCGAGCGTGCCTAATAGCTCCCATTTCTTGCTCAGGAGTTGCTATCATGGCCATTGATCCAATGAGCCCAGGTCCTTTGTTATTCCCAAAACCAAGACAGTTCCAGTGCAGGGATAGCAGGGCTCCAAATTGGGAGGGGTGGAGTCTGTAGGGAGCCTGCCCAAGGAAGGAGGCTCCCTCCAGAGCCAGCAGGGGACGTCTGCCTGGGGACAGACACTGAACTCCCCTGAAGAGAGGTGGCTCAAAGCACAGCTTTTGGGGTACCGGGGAGCCCATCAGACTCCCTCTCAGCAGAGGGAAGATGTGTTGACTCTCCTAGCATCCTATGCAGCCTTGCTTGTGGGCTGGGGGGAGAGGCTGCCCCCAAAGAGGTGCCTGGAGCTGTGGGACCCACTCCTGGTGGGTGGTTGGGAGGGGACATGCCCTGGGTATCCAGGTACCAGTGAGGGGACAGGAGACGGTGACCGTCATGGAAGGAGGCCCTGCCATGTGATGGCCCTGCTCTGGGCTCACTGCCACCGCCACCAAGGAGGCGGTGAAAGCACTGCCCAAGGTTCTGCCCAGAAAGAGCTAATGGGTTTTTGGGAGGCTAAGCCAGCGAGAGTCTTGGTAAGACTCGTGTCCAGCTAAGGGCTTCAGTTTGTTGTTTTACAAGATGTGTGTGGCCCTGCCAGGAGAGACATCGTGAGCCCAGACCCAAAGGCACTGCAGACATGTGAGGAACAGTAGGTGCTTTCCGCACGTTTATTTATTTGATTTAAAAGTCATGTGCGGGGCATCTGGGTGGCTCAGTCATTAAGCATCTGCCTTCAGCTCAGGTTCATGATCCCAGCCCTGGTATCGAGCCCCGTGTCAGGCTCCCTCCAGCTCCCCCTGCTTGTGTTCCTGTTCTCGCTGTCTCTCTCTCCGTCATAAATAAATGAAATCTTTTAAAAAAATAAATAAAGGTCCTATGCACACGTGAGGAGACATGCAAGACTGTGCAAAACTGAGCGAGTGCCTCTTTTCTGCCGGCCCCTCATCCCACTTGCTGGAGAGCAGCCACCGTTAGCACCTTCTTGTGTAGCCTTTAAACCCATTTTAATGCATATTCAAGCATATATTTTACCCAAGTGGAATCATACCATATTGTTCTGCAGCTTGCTTTTTTCACTTTAATAATATGTGTTAGAGTTCTTTCTCTGTCAGCTTCTATAAACCTTTCTCATTCTTGTTAATGATTGTATAACTACAATCATAGATTCTTCAAGCTGGAAAGAACCTTCAAATCAATGTGATCTAATTGCCTCATTTTGCTACAACCTGGAAAGGTGAGGTGACTTGCTGGAGGGCACAGGGAGTTAGTGAAAGGGAAACATTCCTCCAAGAGCTGTTTGGAAGGAAGAGCTTTCTGAGGGCTGGGTATCGGGATGACAGATAGGAATGACTGCTCCCGGCTGGCTGCGTCTCACCAGCAGTATCCTTTCCATCCATCATCCTGGACTGTTGGCAGCAGGGGGAAGAGCGGGAGGACAAAGCCTTTTGGTGGGGGAGAGGAAATGACATCCCATCCGCACACATTGGTGTTCAGTTCGCAAGATACCGAAGTGGAAATGTCGTCTGGGCCAGTAGAAATGTGGGTTCAAGTTCCAGAGATAAGCCCCTTGCCTTGGTCAATAGGAGATACCACCCATCATTTGGAGAGCAAGCGTTTCCTTCGAAGTGCCTAGATCTTCAGTTTGCTCCTTGGTGTAGGTCTTTTTAGGCATCGAAGCAGAGCTCGGTGGCAGGAGGTTGTGACTCGAGTCAGCACCAGACTTGTCCCTTCTGCTGTATTTACTGACCCTACCCGTCACTGCTGCCAGGTGAGAAACGCGTGAAAGCATTCCGAGGGAACTCGTGACTGCACGTGTGTGCGATAATGCCACTGTTCTCACATAGGATGGGTCAGAGTGCGTGAGAACAGGCATCTATATGTGAGTGAGCTTTCTGGTTTAGCAGTGTGCAGGTGAGAGCTGAGGAGCCGGCCCAGCCCAGAGAGGGTGTGTCCCCTGAGCCATCTGCTCCCTTGCCAGGACAAAGGATAGAGGACTGCAGACTAGAAAAGGCACATCTTCCTGGAACATTAACTTTACGTGAAGTTTTGGGGGGAGAAATGCTGTTTTTATATTAAACAAACACTGGTATCATGGAATAGCATAGAAAATTCAAGTTACCTTTTAAGACAAAATAGGTAGTTTCAGAGTAATTTTATTTTTCCTTGCCTCTGGCAATTTCCAGCTGTACCCCCTGGACCCTGGAGGGCATGTATTCTCTCTTCTCTGCTATCTGGGACTTTGTTGAGGTCTCAGAACCAGGAAATTCTCGCAGGGCAGCTGCCGCTGGGGTCTCTGCTTCCCTCTGTGCTGGACTGGGTCCACTCCCTCCTGACCAGCTTCTCAGGAGCCCTGCTCTGTGTTTGCTGGGAGCTCAAGTGTTTCTCTCCCAGGCTGTGGTTCGCCTTGGCCCTAACCAACCCTGATCACTTCCTTCTTGTGTGACCGCCGTCTCCACCGGCCAGGCTGAGGATTGGCTGCCCTTTTTACCGATTAACTGAGTGAGGTATCAGCTGGCCTTTGGGTTAAAAAGCCTGTTCCCTGAGGCCCCTACTTCTGGAGGGGCAGGGTGGGCCCACTGAACCTGGAAAGGGATACAGACCAGTAAGTGTGTGGTGCTTCTAGTCCAGCCAGTAGTGGCACAGAAGGGAATGGGAGACTCCAGAAGGGAGAGTTGATGAGTGTGGTTAGCGTGTCTCCCTAGTAGATTCTCTCCCCCACGTGAAACCTCTCCCCTAGTGAGAAACTGTAGAGCAGGCCCACTTTCCTCATATCCATCCAGGTGGATAAATGTCCCTATTAGCCACACCTCATAGTCTGAACAGCACCTTCCTACCGCCGTGGCCTGGACTGGCATCTGAGGTGCTTCTGTGCCCAGAAGCTTGGTCAGCTCAGCCCCCCTGCAAGGCCGTGTCTTGGAGAAGGGGACAGGAGCTGACGGAGGGTTAGAGGAATGGAGCATCACATGGGAGTGAGAGTGGCGCTCACTGTCACCTGGGACCTGACCTGACGCATCACACACACACACACACACACACACACACACACACCCAGCAAGGAGAGGCTGGTAGTGCCTTGGGAGCCATTAACCCTCGGTGTCTCTAAGTGCTGTGAGCAGGGCAGGCTACCTGCACAGGACTGTCATGGTTTCAGCAGACAGCAACTCTTAGAATACTTCTCTCCTCTCGGATACAGACAGCGGTGGTGGGTGCTAAGGGTTAATGTGCTGGAGAGGGTGCTTTCTCTTTTAACTAGGTCATCACCATGAGCAGAGCAGGCCTGCCTTTTCCCCTGATTTGGTCCTGTTTATTCTTTCCTGGCTTTTTAACTGCAGGGTGTTTTTACTCTCTGTTATCTGTTGGAGAAAGTGTAGCCATTTGATGGTTTGAAAAGCCAGACAGACCTGGGTTTATATCTTGCCTCTTCTTACTGGCTGTGACCTTGGACACTTTCTTCATCTCTGAATGTTTTCTCATCTATAAAAAGGAGGTGATGTTCCCGGACATCTCTGGCTGATAGAATTTGATGAGATTGTTTGCAGTTGGCTTTGAGAACCTCTAGCCATTCTTTCTTTCACTCTGTCCCCTTAGGGCCTTTGGCATGCCATTTGCTCTGCTTGAGATGTCCCTCCTGTCCCTTCTCCCCAGCTAACCGGTGTCTTAGGCTTAGCTTAGGCTCTCCAGCACAGAAGCTTTCCTGAGTGCACAGCCGGTGTGTCTACCAAGTAGGATTGTGGCATTGGTGAGAACTCCATGACCCTGTTCTCTGAGAACACAAACTCACAGGGCTCCAGTAAAGATTGCTCTTATTTGGAGAAGACCCTATAAAAGCCTTTCTCTCTCAGGCTTTATTACAAAGCTGTGATTACCAAGACAGCATGGTACTGGCACAAAAACAAGAAATAGACCAATGGAACAGAGTGGAGAGCCCACATATGGACCCACAAATCTATGGGCAAATCATCTTTGACAAAGCAGGAAAAAATATCCAGTGGAAAAAAGACAGTCTCTTCAATAAATGGTGCTGGGAAAATTGGACAGCTACGTATAGAAGAATGAAACTAGACCATTCTCTTATACCACACACAAAGGCAAACTCGAAATGGATGAAAGACCTCAACGTGAGGCAGGAATCCATCAAAATCCTGGAAGAGAACATAGGCAGTAACCTCTTTGACATCGGCCACAGCAACTTCTTTCAAGACACGTCTCCAAAGGCAAAGGAGACAAAAGCGAAAATGAACTTCTTGGGACTTCATCAAAATAAAAAGCTTCTGTACAGCAAAGGAAACAATCAAAAAAACAAAGAGGCAACCCACAGAATGGGAGAAGATATTTGCAAATGACACTACAGACAAAGGGCTGGTATCCAAGATCTATAAAGAACTACTCAAACTCAACCCCCAAAAAGAAGATGAACACATCAAAAAATGGGCAAGAGACATGAAGAGGCACTTCTCCGTAGAAGATATACAAATGGCTAACAGACACATGAAAAAATGTTCAGCGTCACTAGCTATCAGGGAAATTCAAATCAAAACCACTCTGAGATACCACCTTACACCAGTCAGAATGGCCAAAATTAACAAGACAGGAAACAA
>PITA01014346.1:0-53909 GCA_004023965.1 Spilogale gracilis
CATGAGGGTTCCACCCCATGCCTAGCCTCTGGGGCTAAGCCCCTCAGTGGAATAGACTTCTAAAGGTTCCGATTTTGTGCTCTGCTCCACTGCTGCCAGCTGGGAGCTAGCCCCTCCCCCCGTGGTCTGTCTTCCCAAATGTCGCCTCGATTCATTTCTCCACGCATCCTACCTTCCAGAAAGTGGCCACTTTT
This sequence comes from Spilogale gracilis, assembly GCA_004023965.1. Lineage (NCBI taxonomy): Eukaryota > Metazoa > Chordata > Mammalia > Carnivora > Mephitidae > Spilogale > Spilogale gracilis. The sequence goes on from PITA01014346.1 coordinate 195, forward strand.
CTGTTCTTAGCATTGCTGCTCTTCTCTTCAATCTCCTGTTGAGTTTGTAGGTGTTCTGACTGGCTTGATACCTATCTAGCTGAACTCCTGGGTCCTGATGATATTTAGGTCTCCTACTCCCCTGCTATCTTGCTCTTCCCCCAAATTTTCTATATTTCAATGGTTTTCCAGTAAGTTTTGTTTCTTGTTGTGTAACATTTGGAAGGAAAAAATATTTTCCATGGTTGTATTTTGTGATCTCAAACGTTACAACTTAGAAATCAATTAATCCTATTTTTGACTTTTTGGATTAACAGAGAATGCCATTTAAACTTAACTTCAGTGTTTTATGACTATGGGAGTTTAGAATAGCAAATATTTTTATTTCCTGTTCTACTGGTTCCACTTGAGTTAAATAATCATAATGAAATCTATCAGTCTCTACACGTGGAGTATTCTACAAGGTTACCACTCCTTTCCTAGTTGTCCACGAAGGGCGCAGAACCCCTACTCCTTCCCGCCACTGTTTGCCCCAATGCCACACACTTTTTTAAATGACTGTTTGTATTAGAAGTTGCTTTCTTTAAAGATAATCAAACTTAAGTAACCGAGTTCCATAGTTTCTGTTCTCTTATTGCCCCGACAATTCCCAAGGACTTTTCTAGTCTAAATGTTGAACCTATTGGAGGATGTACGTCTGTTGATAATTTGCTGTAGTGGTGTGTACATATGCACACATATATTCACATGTGTACACATACCTTAGCATTGTGTATATAGTTTATCTAATAGACTTTAATTTTCTTATTATTATTTGCAAAGCAGTACTTTTTTCTTTTTTAAAACTTTCATAGGCCCTCGTTCTATGCTATTTTCTGGAAACAAATGTAAAGCACTATAATATGGTTGACAAAAATGTGATTGAAATCGGAGCTGGAACAGGGCTAGTCTCCATCGTGGCAAGTTTACTTGGTAAGTATGTATTTTTGATTGAATGGGGTCAGAGTTTGTAATGATCAGATGTCATTAGGTGCTTTTACTATCCAGTTTACTCTGACCTAGGCCTATTTTTAACTCCTTAATTGTTTGAATGGGCTTCATCAAGAAATACTACCAGTTTTAAAGTCACCTTACGGGCTTGTTTCAGAATTTTCTGTGAAGTGGTATTAATTCTGCTCATGGAGCACCAAGTCTCAAGAGTGTATCCTAATTGGGAGGTACACTCAGGCCTCTTGGCTGCTGGATGAGGCATGCGGGACACAAGGCCCAGGCAAAATCTACTTCTGCTGACTCTGGTGGTCTTAATTAGATGTTTGCCATATTTCTTTTTTTTTTTTTTTGAACTTAAAAAATGTTTTTTAAATTTTTTATTAATGTATAATGTATTATTTGCAGCAGGGGTACAGGACTGTGAATTACACAATTCACAGCACTCACCATAACACCTACCCTCCCCAGTGTCCGTAACCCAGCCATCCTATCCCTCCCTTCCCCACCTCCCAGCAATGCTCAATTTGTTTACTGAGATTAAGAGTCTCTTATGGTTTGTCTCCCTCCCTGGTCCCATTATGTTTCATTTTTTTACCTCCCAAGACTTCCTGCCCTGCCTCTTAAATTCCTCATATCAGAGAGATCATATGATAATTGTCTTTCTCTGATTGACTTATTTTGCTCAGCATAATACTCTTTAGTTCTACCCACATCATTGCAAATGGCAAGATTTTCCTTTTTGATGGTTGCATAGTATTCCACTGTGTGTGTGTGTGTGTGTGTGTATGTGTGTGTACACACACCATATCTTCTTTATCCATTCATCTATTGATGGGCATGTAGATTCTTTCCATAGTTTGGCTATTGTTGACATTGCTGCTATACTTTCGGGAGCAGGTGCCCCTTCAGATCACTACATTTGTAATCTTTAGGGTAAATACCCAGTAGTGCAATTGCTGGGTCATAGAGTAGCTCTATTTTCAACTTTTTGAGGAAACACTATACTGTTTTCCGGAGTTGTTTGCCATATTTCAACATTCCCAGGTAGCTACAGTCCTTGTCGGGTTTGAAGTCTTATGCTTTCATGAAACATATCTATTAGAAGAGAGGAGTATTATCAATCATGTCTGCTTCTAATATTAGGCATTTTCCCTTGAATTTCTTTTCTTTTTTAAAATTTACTTTACATATATATTTATTTAAAAATTGTATTTATTTATTTGACAGAAAGAGAGAGATCACAAGTAGGCAGCAAAGCAGGCAGAGAGAGAGGAGGAAGCAGGCTCCCTGCTGAGCAGAGAGCCAGGATGTGGGCCTCATTCCCAGGACCTTGAAATCATGACCTCAGCCAAAGGCAGAGGCTTAACCCACTGAGCCACCCAGGCGCCCCTACACATATATTTCAAAGAGTTTACTTATTTATTTGACACACACAGAGAGAGAGAGCCAGCACAAGCAGGGGGAGTGGCAGGCAGAGGCAGAGGGAGAGGTAGAAGCAGGCTGCCCACTGAGCATGCAGTCTGATGCAGGGCTTGATCCCAGGACCCAGGATCACGACCCAAGCAAAAGGCAGACACTTAACCACCTGAGCCACCCAGGCTCCCCTTGAATTCCTTTTCTCAGCTCATCTCCATTCTTCTTTGGAGACCCCCTTATTCTCCCACCAGTGTTTCCTTTTCTCATGACACGTGTGACAGTCTCTACATATGCCCAAGCCTGCTTCACTTAGTCTCCCTCTGTTGTGGTTACCTGTTTCACTGCCTTAATTTAGCTGCCTTCTGTGATGTGCGCCTGATTTCCTTGATCTTTTGAAGTGTACACCAGCCACTCTAAAATCTTGAGAGGAATTCAAGATGTAGCAATTTACAACTCTCCAAACACTGGGGAAATACAGGAACCTGGAAGTCCTCCCCCCAATTTTTTTTTTTTAATTGCTCCTTCCTGGTACTGCTTTCTAAATTCACCATTCCATTTAATATAGGTAGTCAGAGGCACCATTGGATTTACACTCAAAGGCTTCCTGATCAGGAGCATATTTGTGCTTTGGGAAGTCATTTGTTCCACTAAAAAGGATTCTTTTAGGCAGCTTATATAACTTGACACATAGTAAAAGATGGAGGTTCTGTTTAGTTAGTGTTCTAAGACTGTTTGGTGTTTATCTTTCTAGATACAAAGATCTTAATAGTCAGTTTATATTCACTGTGGACGAGGGGGGGATCTTTCTTATCTTGGGATTTTTAAAAAGGATTTGTTGAAAACGACAAACCCACCCACACTAGATTATGCCAACATATTTCTGTGATAGGCATATTGCCCTCCCATGTTACTATATCCCACAAAATACCATCACAATGCCCAGAGAAACTGTGTCATTGTGACTGAGGACTGGGCTCTTAACTGGTCTGGGCTACACCAGACTGCTCTCCCAGTTCTGCTTTCCTCTTTCTTACCCTAGTCTATTCTCGTCCGATGACATGGAATTGGCCAATCCTAGATTTATTTACACATTATTTTCAGGCTCTGACACAGCTCATAGTTTACTTTAAGGGCCAAATTTTATTGATTATTGGTTTCTACAATTTTGCCTCTTCCAGTTTCTTCCTTCTACTGTTCACTTTTAACTCGGAAATGGTTCATATCTTTTTCCTCTGAGTATTCTGTCCCATGTCTCTGGTCTTTGGCTATAAGAACACTATTGCACATGTTGTGGCTAAGTTTTTAAACATTTTTTTGATGGGAAGATTCATAGTTGTGAGGGGGCCAAGATGAAAACTAGGACATAAATATGGATGTCATGACACTTCCAATGTAATTCTACTGCAAAGCCCTCTTTCCACCCCCACACGCCTCCCATTCAACAACAGGACGCCCGACGTGTACGCTCGTTTGGCCTCATGTGACTTGGGCTCCAGATTCTTTTAGCAAAGAACAGGTGCGCTTTTCAACAGTGACTTTTGATTGTTCCACTGAAGGTTCCAAATATTTTGATTTTTCTCTCTCTCTAGCTTATTTTTCTCTTGGCATGTATTAGATAAATAGCAAATAGCCACAGCAACAACAGTCAAACCCCAAAAAAGTGCCCTGGGAATCTAAAAAAAAAAAAAAAAAACTTTTTAAAGGGGAGGCATAAAGCTGCCTTAGCATCTGTCTTGAAGAGATTTCCCTTCTGTGTGTACCAACCAGTCTTTCCTTCGGGTTAGCAATTGTGCAGAATTGCAGATGCACGTTGGCCTGAAATCTGATTGCTTTACCTTATTCCTTGAGGGTTACTTTTCCTACTGTTCTTTGTTTCATAGGTGCACATGTGACTGCCACAGATTTACCTGAATTACTTGGAAACCTCCAATATAATATTTCCCGAAACACCAAAATGAAATGTAAGCATTTGCCTCAGGTTAAAGAACTCTCCTGGGGCGTAGCTTTGGATGAGAAATTCCCCAGGTCTTGTAACAATTTTGACTACATCTTGGCCGCTGACGTCGTCTATGCCCACCCTTTCCTGGAAGAACTCCTCATTACCTTTGACCATCTGTGCAAAGAAACCACCATCATCTTCTGGGTCATGAAGTTCAGGTTGGAGAAAGAAAATAAATTTGTAGATAGATTTAAGGAGTTGTTTGACCTGGAGGAGATTTCCAGTTTCCCAAGCCTGAATATTAAGTTGTATAAAGCAGTGAAGAAAAGTAGGAGGAGTGCGTGACACCCTCAAAGGAGGGCTTCGTAGGCAAAGGTAGAGTGTTCCTTTAAATATGATCCTGGATGATGTGACATAGCACTGCCTTTCCCTGGGTCTGGAGGGCGGCCCAGTCATACCGTGTGGCCATTGTTTCGGACAAGGTCTTATCCTTCTATAGAACCATTTATTATTATTGTTATTATTTTAATAAATGGCACTATGATTTTTAATGTAAAAACTATAAAACAATTTTTAATATCTCTAAAATGAACATTCTTATTGTTTTAAACATAAGCTTCTCTGGTTTTCGCTTTAGGAATAAAGAAATAGCTTCTAATGGGATCTGCCAGTAAATCTGAAAAGGCAGATGGAGAATGTGATGGAAAATGTGAGATTATATTTTGTGGTTTTCATCAGTGCCAGTTTATAGGTGGTCTGTTGTCTCTGCTTGGTGGGGTGGGCCTCCAGTGCAACCTCTGAGATCATTCACGCTTGTGGATCTGAGACTATGGGTAAGGACATTTCACTCTAGTAAATGAAAAATGAGCAGAAGCAAACATAAACAGTTGAGATATTGGAGGAGTTATTGTTTTATTTTTAAGCCAAGTACAGTCATGTTGTATCACAGAAATAGAGATAAATATAAAAACTCTAGGTCGAAAACACACATGAAAAGATTTAGACCTCTAATCTTAAATAACCAGACATGGGACTGGTTTTAAAGTTTAAAGCTTTTGTGATGCACGTGTACATACCCAGAAATTTGAAATCCTTTGTGATTTTCTACACACGGACCTTAGAGATTAGAACCAAGACTGAAGTGATTAAAACCAGTGCAAGGAGGGTAAAAAACGAGGGTTGTGCCCCAGTGGTTCAGGCTTTGTCGGTGGGTGGCTGCGCTTGCCATGTTCCTTAGGCTGTCCCCGGGCCCCTTAGCCCGGCCCTGTGCTTTGCTGGAAGTTCTCAGCCACACAGGGTCCAGCACAGCTGACAAAATGACTGTGCAGGTCCTGATGCGAGGAGGGTGCAGGTGTACTCGTGGTGGGTTTTGGTTGTGCGGCCCAGAGGGCTATGTTCCTGTGACCCCAGCATTTATGTGGTCTCTTCTGGCTTTCACAGCCCAGTACCTCATGAAGTCATGTGATCCTACGACCTTTCTAAGAAGTTGAGGGAATATCCTTCTCCCTACTTCACAACCAGTGTTGCTGGGGCTGAGAGGGTGGTCGCTTGCCCCAGGCACGTGGGTTCACAAGGCTCGTCTAGCCTGGGGCCTGGCTCTTACCATGGCACTGCATTCATGCTTCTAAAGCAGCAGTTCTCAAGCTCTTTTGTAAATGAGTGAAAAGTCCACTCTTCAAAAAGGGATCGGTCCCCAGACAGGTAAGCAAATACATTAGAAGTCAGAATTGTCCTTCCTAATATTTTTCTTCCTGTTTCTGGCCTTAAACTGGGTGGTCTGCAGATACATTTGGAAGGTGATGTTTAAGCAAAGGAGGAAGATGAGGGAAGAAGCCGTGCGTGCATCTAGGGAAATGTGTTCCAAGCAAAAGGGCCAGCTTTGCCCCAGGAACATGCCAGTCATCTAGCAGGAACAGCGAAGGCCAGTGTGCCTTGGAGCAGGGCGAGCAGGGGACCCTGGTTAGTCAGGGAGGTCACAGGGGGCCAGGTCATGTCTGATCTCCCTTGTAGTCTGGTTTCTTTAGAAGAAGACTTTGAGGTGGAGCTTGGTTTGCCGGTCATGTATCAGGGAGTGCTTCTAGGATGGAGACGTGTGGGGAGGAGGGGGACCGAGGCGAAGGTCGAGCTGCAGGGCAGGCCCGACCACACGGAGACCCAAGCGGTCCTGTGTTGGGGTAGGCCTTCCAGCCTTGATGACCCATGTCACTCCGTCCCTGGATGTGGGCTGCCCCTGGAAGGCTGACACCTAGCGTGAGGTGATTTTTGAGAAGAGGGCCGTCTTGCAGCGGCGAGGTACTAAGTTTCTCTGAAGGGGATCTGGGTGGCACGTCACAGTGTGCACCGCTGCCTCTGGGGCCATTGAAAGAACTTTGGCTTGTTTTCCAGTGAAGGAGAGAATCACTGGATGATTTGGAGTCGAGTGAAACAGTATCGCTCTGTGTGAGGACCACTCTGGCTGCTGCTCTGAGAATACCACGAAGGGGCAAAGGGACCAGTTAGGACGTTGTGGCAGCTGTCCAGGTAGGTGGGGAGGAGCCTGCAGCAGGGAGTGAGCACTGGAGGTGGTGAGAAGTCGTCCTTTCTACACGTTTGGAAGCTAGAGCCAACAGACCTTCCCGCCATATTGAGGAGGCAAGCCTGACCCTTACTTAGTGTTTGATCCCAGCTACTGGATATCTACTTAGGGTCATCAGTTGAGAGATGGTTTGCAAAGTTCATTCAGGGAGCAAGAAGAACACAGGTGGAGCCCCAACGCTGGCCAGCATTAAGATCAGAAGTGTGTATTTGAGATTTTTTTTCAAAGTTCTGCCCCTCACGCACCAGTTCTATTGGACGATTTGAATTTACGACCAGTGGTTTTTGAACTGGTCAGTAGAGTTCTAAATTTCCTTGCAGCTGACTCAGGGGCTTCTGGGGGTGTTTTAAGGGGAACAAGTGAATACAGTGGCTCCTCTGCTAAATGTTTAAATATCACTACTAAGCTATTTTTAGGTAGAATAGATAAAGTGTCCTTCTTTTCAAAGACTGTTGGAACCAAACCAGCCTTATGGTTCCTCTTTCTCTGGGTGTCAGTTTGTCGAACAAGGGTTTCCACAGCCATTGTTTTATTCTGCTAATAAAAGTGATCACTTGCAGATTTTGACCCCCATGCCCACTCTGTGCACACCTACTTTTATCTTTTTGCTGTAGGTTCACCACATTTGTCTAGATTAAATTTCATAACAATTTAATTTCAAAAGATGTAATTTGGACAGGCTTTTTCTACCCTAAAGTTTTATTTTATGGCTAGTTGATTTGTTACTTTAGTTCCAGGGGGTTTACTGTGAATTTTTCCTTTACTCCACTTCTCTCTCTCTCTGTCTCTCTCTGTCTCTCTCTGCCTCTCTCTGTCTCTGTCTCTGTTTCTCACTCTCTCTCTCTCTCTCTGTGTTTTGACAAGTTAAACTATGCTACTGAGAACCTGGTCCAAATCTTGCAGTAACTTTCCGGATTTTTAACAGAATAAGCACACTAATCGTCAAGGCTTTAATAGAGGTTATCACAGAATAGTTTTTGCTTCACAGTAGACATACCAACTTGCTAATGACACCCTAAAATGTCCATGCTACAGACATGTAACTGCAGAAGCTGTGCCCCAGACTGGATCAGTCGCCTCTAGAAAACTCAATACTGCACTAAGATCTTCTATCCGAGAATTTACTAATATATCCTATTTCATGTGTGTCCATTTTTGGCAACCAGACTTTTTCAAAAATTGGCTTTTATTCCATATTTACATTCTGTTTCTTTTTTGGGTAAAGAATGGTGACATCGGGTAAATTCCTAACAGATTTGGAGCCAATAGTATAAATTGATTGTTGTGGAAGAAAAAGGAGAGGAAACATAACAGGATGTTCTTTTATTTTTTTGAATCCTTGGGTTCCAGGCACATGGTGTTCTCTGTAAATGCCTAGTCTATAGAGACAGAGACCATCCCCCCCTTGTTTTAAACAGTGCTGTTGGTGTGTGGGCAGCTGTGTCATTGCCGAATATCCTTTGAAAGTAAAACATGTCCACTGGGTAGGACTTTTATACCGGAAAAGATTTACATGTGTGAATTTTGAAGGCAAACTGGGAACCTTGGGTTCTAGAAATGAAAGTATCTGATCTACTGAAGGATACTTATTAAGAAGCTTAGAAGGAAATTAATGTATTGTGTCTCTTCCCTCAACTCCATTTTAATCTTAGTTTTCAATCAAGTCTGCATGTAGAGGAAAAAGGTTGTCAAATCTTATGTGCCATTTTTTTCCCTAGCAAAGTATCAGGCAATAATAAGAATGAAATTTGGGCCTGGCACAGACAAGTCATCTCACAAAGTGTAGGGGGTTGGGGCAAAGTAAATCTAAAAACCGTAGATATTTGTGAGTATGTTTGTGTATCTAATTCTTTAGGTTTTCTTTATGAACCCTAGAAATAGTTCACAATGTATTTCCACATCCAGGTTTTGGTATTGTTGAGTTTGCGATGTGAAATTCAGCCTGGAATATTTACCTGCAAGCCCAGTTTCAATGTCTGCTTTGCTTTCAAATTCTTATGTGGCTGTATTAATGGGGCCATTGTGTCCTCAGTGGCCTTAGTCAGTATCAGTTAGTTCCTCTTAATTCTTCCATGAAGAGGGTCCAGGCTGGACTCTGGTATGCACTCAGCTCGTGTATAGCTGTGTGGGACTTCGATTGTGGGCATACACCCCTGGCTGTCTATTCTACCCAAGTAACCTTTGGCCTCCGTCTTGAATGGTGCTTTTATTGGTAGAGCTCAGAGGCAGGATTTTTTTTTTCTCCTCAATTCTCTTAGTTTCCTTGATTCTGAGGCAGTTGTCTTGCCCTGAAATACAATCAAGTTTTAGATTTGGCACTCGAACATCAAGGAATTTAAAAGCATCATTAAAAATGAAAACAGATGTCCAGGTCAATTTTGTGATGAATGGCATTAATAGAAAAAAAATAGAAGAATATGGGATGTCTGCTCTCAACCACTAACAATTTACCATACCAGAGAACATTGTTTGGTGTTCTAAACAAAAACAGCCAAATAAAACAGTCTCTTCAAAAAGTGTTAATAGCCAGACGTTATTTCATAATGCCACAGATAGAGGATGCAAGGCTTCTGAAAATTACTTATTTGGTAAATGTTGGATTTTCTGGTTTAGGATCTGAGAATTTTCATATTTTCATTGTCCATAATTTTAAATTATGAGTAGCCCCTTACCTTCACTGGATTTGTGTGTGTGTGTGTGTGTGTGTGTGTGTGAGAGATGATTTAATTTGGGTTTTCTTATCTAGCACCATGATTTAATTTGGGTTTCTTATCTCTTTCTGTGTTTCCTTTGTTGGAAGAGTATAAATCATGATAGCAAAGGTTGTCTCTTTGTCACAAACCATCATAAATAAGCCCAAAGAACAGGCCATAAAAATGTAAGAAATTCTTAGATTAAAAAACATGAGTAATGTATTCTACCCACCTGGTGTTCAGAGGTAAAAGTACACTTTGCATCTAGTAAATTATTAACTCTTTTCTAACCAAGGATTTCCTCCTTCCTTAGGATCTCTGTATTTTATAGGTAGTCAATTTAAGAATTAGACATATGTCAAACATGATAAACACATTTCATAATTATGTATTAAAAAAGAATTAAATAATTGTAAGATTGTAATTATAATACAGTTTTTTTAAAAGATTTACTTAGAGCACGTGCAAGTGGGGGGGAGAGGCAGAGAGAGAGACTCTCAAGCAGACTCCCCACTGAATATGGAGACAACAAGGGGCTCGATTCCACAACCTTTGGGATCATGACTTGAGCCAAAACCAAGAGTCAGATGCTTAACTGACTGAGCTACCCAGCTGCCCTTATTATACAATTATTATAATAAATGCATATAATAAGAATGTACAACATTCTTGGGGTGGAGAGGACAAATTGCTACTGTGGGCTGGGAACAGATTCTCCATTTGAAAGAACTCAAGGAGGCTTAAGGAAATTATAAGAAGGCAAACTAGCTAATGCAGCTACTTTTACTTTGTTTGGACTTTATTCTTCTCTAGGAAGGCATCTGATGGCTCTCTTTCATTCACTCATCAATTCACTATTTGTTGGAAACCCACAAAATGCCAAGCAGGGGCTGTAGACACACAGCCACACGATGAATAAGGTACATGGGCCATTCCTCCTGGACACCTCAGGTTAGGTGTGAATGGGCAGACAGAGAAATCAGTGCATGGCCGGCGAAATGGGCCATCCTGATTGCAGAGGACCTAAATCCATAACCAGGGAGTCAGTGAGGGCTTCCCGGAAAAGAAAGCTGAAGAGCTGGACAAAGGAGTTGGAGAGAAGGAAGAGGGGACACATTCTGGCAGAAAGAGCATCACGTGGAAAGCTTTAGAGACAGTGAAATACTCACTGGGCAAATGGTAGTTTCTCTGGCCCCTTGCTGAAGTAAGTGCATTCATGTTTCTGGCTGTGTTTTAGTTTACACCTGCATCTCACTGAATACCTTACATACCCTAGAGGTATTAGCCCAATTTACATACGAAGACACTGAATCTCAGGGGAAGTGAGCAGCTTCTCCAAGATTATACCTTTGTCCCCATGGCCCCAAAGCTTGGGCTCTCTTCAGGGTCCTACTTCGTGTCCCCTTTCCACTCGAAGCCCTGCGGGAAAATCCTAAATTTGAATTTTATTCTAGCTAATTCAGAGCAATCCAACTTACTGAATATTGTCTTTATTTGCCTCCTGAGCACAAATTAGCTTTCGTGGAACACTACCGAGACGAATTACCTTTCACGATATATCAAGAAGAGTATGATTTTATAAATGTACGTATATACCCAGCAAATACTTAATTTTTTTTTGCAAGGAATATTGAACAAATATTACATTAATTAAAGATATGTAATGATCTTTAAATAGCCAGTGTGGGGGTCAGAAAAGACCCTCTTGGGTGCCTGGGTGGCTCATTTGGTTAGGCTTCTGCCTTTGGCTCAGGGCATGATCCAGAGTCCTGCACGGAGTCCCACAAAGAGCTTCCTGCTCAGCGGGGGGAAAGGGCTGCTCAGCGGGGGGGCCTGCTTCTCCTCCTGCCTGCCATTCCCCTGCTTGTGGGTTCTCTCTCTCTCTCTCTCTGACAAATAAATGAATAAAATCGTTAAAAAAAAAAAAAGGACCCTCTTGGATAAAAGGTGACTTAAAGGGGGAAGCAAAAGCTATTCTTTTTGTTGCAAGATGGCACAGGACAATGAAGGGAAGGAAGTGCTGGATGCCCTTCGGATGACTTTTCAGCAGGAGAGGCTAAGGGGGTGGAGCTGAACTTTAAAACATCACCCGATCTGTCTGTCCATGATGCTGGTGTTTACAGGCCTGTTACTAGGTGCTGACGCTCCCTGCATCGGCACAGAGCTAAGCCCTGGGGTGTTGCGAGCACACCAGTTCCCAGAAACCTCCTCTCAGCAATCTTTCAAGGTGAGGGCAGGCTTGACTCAGGCAGTGGAGCCTTTTGAAGCCAAAGAGAGGGCAAAGGGACTCTGACAGGGACACTGGAAGTTTACCAGCATCTCCATGGCAAAGTGCTTGTCTCAGTGGAAATAACCCGAGGTTCATCTGATGATAGGCACCTCACTCCCGGGAGGCTGAGATTGCTGACCAAGCCTCAGGCCCTGGCTGGAGGCCTGGACAAGGGGAGGGATGTGCGCCGCTGTGGTTCAGTCATGCTTCCCTGATGCCAGAGGCCAGGGCCCACCCCCAGAGGCAGTCATGTGAGCTGAAGGACCGTGAGCCAGGGTAGCCACGGAATGTCCCAGGATGCAGGAGAGGGAACATAATGTATCTGAGAGTCCTGGTGGGAGGGGGCTTCCCGGGCAGTCAGTTTCAAAGGCAGGATGGTAGGAACCGAGACGCTAGGGAGCAAACCTCAAGTTAGTGAGGAAGACGAACCGCAGGATCCTTTCGTCTCCAGGAGTCTTTCCTGGTCGGTGTTTGCCGCGACCAGTACCGACGCCCGCTGACCGCCGTCTCTAGGCAACAGGTGGCTGAAGGACCAGTGTGACCCACGCGAGACGCTGAGGCCAGCTCCTGAAGGCATTTGAGCGCGGGTGCCCGTATAATCTCCGCACAAAGCTGGCTTTGATTCCATTCTATTCCAACAAGTAGGTGAAAAGTTAAGGATTTGGATGCCATTCCTCCAGAGCTTCCAGAATAATTCCCCAAGATTGCCACTGGGAGGCCCCAGCACTCTGTAACATGAGCGGTCCCTGCCGGAGAAAGGAGTGAAAATAAAAGAAATGATTTAAACAAGTGAATTGAATTATGAAAGATTATATGCAAATACATCAAGAGCGGCAAGGGGTAAATACACAACAGTATAATGTGATAAATATGGGGTGTCGTCCTCACTTAATTAGGGATTGTTTAAATTCCACTCTTCGCCTCAGCGCTGTGCACAGTTATGAAATAAACTCCCCAAGGAAAGGAAAGTAGGGATTTGTTTCCAGGTCTTTGTTGTACAGGTGTTCACCTGGCTGCCTGTGCGTGTGTGTGTGTGTGTGTGTGTGTGTGTGTGTGTGCAGGCACTTGTGTGAGGGAGGAGGGGGGGCGGAGGAGAAGAGTAAGAGAATGGGGAGAGGTAGCTCCGTAGTGGGAGGACAGGTTCTGATTCTTGCGGCCTGAGGAGAGAAAATATCTGGCCAGACTTGCCAGATTTTGATTTCTTGTAACATATTGGTTCTCAAACTTGGGCATGCATCAGCATCACCTGGTAAGTTTATCAAACACAACTAGCTGGGCTCAGAGTTTCTGTATCTGTGGATCTGGAATGGGGCTGGATAACCTGCATGTCTTCCTGCCTGTCTCCCTCCCTCCTTTCCTTCCTCCATCCTTCCCTCCGTCCCTTCCTTTCCTCCCTCCCTCCCTTCCTTCTTTCCTTTTTCTTTCTTTCTAAAGATTTCTTCATTTAAGAGGGAGAGAGTAGGGGGATGGGCAAGTACACTCCCCATTGAACATGGAGCTTGGTCTTATGACCCTGAGATCATGACCCAAACTGAAATCGTGAGTCAGACACTGGACCCTTAACCGAGTGCACCATCCAGGTGCCCCTCCTCCCATAACTTGCATTTCTTTTTCTTTTTCTTTTTCTTTTTTTTTTATAATTTTATTTGACACAGAGAGAGATCGCAAATAGGCATAGAGGCAGGCAGAGAAAGAGGAAGCAGGCTCCCCGCTGAGCAGAGAGCCCGATGTGGGACTCCATCCCAGGACCCTGAGATCATGACCTGAACCAAAGGCAGAGGCTTAACTCTGAGCCACCCAGGCGCCCCCCATAACTTGCATTTCTAACAGGTTCCCAGGTGATGCTGATGCTCCTGGTCCAGGGACCCCACTCGGAGAACCACTGTTGTCATACATTATGCTCCAACATTTGGAGGTCTTCATTTGAGACTAGGGCCTTTAGACATATAAGGGAGAAACCTCCATCTGGTTGTTCTATGTATCCTCTATTCAATTCATCTTCTGTATCTGATGATTCATATTTTAAAATGCACCCTCTTCCTGGAATGAACACTCTTTTCCATGAAACCCTCCATGAACCCTCTAGGTATATCCCGATAGGCTCCCTCCTTTCTAAGTTGTTGGGAGGACACATTTATTCAACATTACAAATTACAGACTAACCTTTTTTGCTTGCACTTAATGTTCTTTAATTTTTATGTACCATTTATGTCCATTTTGAGTTGAACACTCTAGGCATAGTTATAAATAGACTGAAGTAAAGAGGGAATGAGAAATATGGCACAGAGATTGTTTCACAGTCAAAGACTAAAGGGATATTTCTTGAAATTCTAGCTTGGGGACTCTGAATATAAAATGCTTATAAACTATTAAAGAACAGATAGTGACAGTGTTTAATTGTATTGCTACAGCATGTAATTGCTCCATATGGGCTTTTAATTAAACAATGTGTTGATGCTCCTGTGTTAGAGATTTGACTTCTAACCCTTATATTGCCTTTACAGGGAAATTTCCAGTATACACAAATAGTGATGGCATTTGGGGCAGGATCTGTGATGGTGCTGGGGAAGTTGAGGTGGGGAGAGCTCAGCCAAGAAGAGTTCCTGATCTCATCATTGCAGGAGAGTACCTCGCCAGGGCACCTGGGTGGCTCAGTCGGTTAAAGTCTGCCTTTGGCTCAGGTCATGATCCCAGGATCCTGGAATCGAGCTCGCATTGGGCTGTCTGTTCAGTGGGGAGTCTGCTCCCTCTCCCCTCTGGACCTTCCCCCACTGGTGCTTTCTCTCTTGCTCTCCATCATAAGTAAGTAAGTAAGTAAATAAATAAATAGTAAAATCTTAAATAAAGAAGTGAACCTGGCTAAGCATCCATTTGCTCACAAATCTACCATTACCACCTGCTGGACAAGGTAGGTGCTGGCAGTGGCCAGATTTTTTTTTTTTTTTTAACCACAAGTGAATTATTCTGGTAGTAGGGTACAGTATTTTTTTTTTCAAATTTGTGATGAATTAGAGTCCTATTCTTTCATGAAATTGGCATACTAATACCTCATGTCCATTAAGTAACTTGAAAAATTTATTCATCATCACCGTTGTAAAAGAAATAATTTAAAAATAAAAGCAATCAGAATATTCGGAAGCGGAGGTGGAAAGAAGTGTATTTTCTCTTTCCTAATATGAGCTCACACTTGTCGTGTTGAACTGTGCCTGCTCAGAGCAGTAGTCCTCAACCTTGGCTGTCAATCAGAAATTTCTCCCTGGCCCTGCCTCAGCCCACCAGATAAGAACCCTCAGGAGTTGGGATGGGTGCGTTTTGATGTGGAAATCTGTATTTTTAAAAATTCTCTCATGAGATTCTGTTGATTGGCCATTTGAGGGGAACTGTGGATTTGCTGTATTGACTAATCATGCCCAGATAGTCCCTCTTTGGCTCTTACCGCACTCTTCATGGCTTTTGAGCTACTGAATCACTTATGAATTTCAACTTTTCTCATTGCATGTAATTGATAAATAGAGAATTTTCCACATGAAAGCCTCTAACTGTATTGAAACCAACCCCAGATACATCCTAAGATACATTCCCCCTGGAGCTCAGTCAATACAGATTAATTAATTATTTTTGGATGAAAAAACATACTGTATCACCTCATCACTGGAATATTAATTGATCTAATCAATAGAAATTGGAATATTGCCATGTTAAACAAAACTACATCCTTTGCTCAATAAGCCACACCACCACCACTTTCTGAAATCCCAAGTTCAGTCTCCCAGAACAGGGGTTCTACTTTTCACAAAGCTGTGCAGAGGTGTTACATAGAACCAGCAGTGAGATGTGTCACAGGTCCCAAGAGTGGGAGCTCTCCCAGGTTCCCCGGACTTTCAGCAACATTTATTATTCCTACTCTACGTCAGTAAGTTGATGGAGGAAAAAAACCTGACAACCATGCCTCACTTTATAAAAAAAAAAACAACATTACATAAAAGGGCATGTAATGTGTACAGAGCCCATGAGATGTCTCTGTAATATTTCTTATAACTGCCTGTGAATCCATAATTATCTCAAAAAGTTCAAAGAAGCGTATGTTAAGATGTATTTATTTATATATGGCTGATGCACACACAAGGTTTTGTCCTCTCCCTCCCCCACCCACCTTCTTCTGTATGTGGAGGTCTACAAACTGCAATGTTCAGGCACGGGGGTATTGAGGGGCATATGAGTTGTCTAATAATAACAGCTACCTTATATTGGGTTGCCTTGGGCCAGGGACTCTGCTAAGCTCTTTATATTTATTATCCCATTTAATCCTTACAGCAATCTTGTAGCTAAATAGTATTATCCTATTTCACAGATGAGGAAATTAAAGTTTAGTG
Source organism: Spilogale gracilis (assembly GCA_004023965.1). Classification (NCBI taxonomy): domain Eukaryota; kingdom Metazoa; phylum Chordata; class Mammalia; order Carnivora; family Mephitidae; genus Spilogale; species Spilogale gracilis. The sequence goes on from PITA01014346.1 coordinate 16,429, forward strand.
AGCTTAAGAGACTTGCTTAGGTCACAAAAGTCTACAAATTGTGGAGTAGGGATTTGAACTTAAGTCAAATATTGAAGCCTCTGCTTTCACAGTTTTATCTCCTATCCTATCTGTAAGGTAATGTGAATCATACCTATTGGCATCAAATCTAGTGTTTTTGGCTTATTGAACTGCTTTAGAAGAAACTATTTGATTCCAGAAATGATTCAGAATTCTCATGCAAAAAAAATTCGTAAGTATATTATGAACTAACCAAGTATATAAACTATTAGAAACTTGGAATTTCAAGCTACCTTGCAGGTTAGGAGGATGACCTTTTATTTAGTGCAAAATAGTCTTCTGAAGTATTGTTAGCAGATGTGAATGGAAGTTTTTTCAGGGAGGGGACCCTGATCTCTGACAAGGCAGTATATTCTGATTATAGAAAGTACCTCCCCGAAATCCACTTGCCTCTCATATCAACAAAAGAAGTAAGCCTTTCCTAAACAAAACGAAACTTTCCTACACAATCGTAATGAGAAGAGTGTAAGAGAGCCTGTCTTTTTCAGGCCAACTATTTCTAGTCCTTTTTCAATCACGTATCATTGGACATTACTTTGAGAATTTTGAGTATATCCCCCAAGGGATATACTCCACTCACTCGATACCTCCTTTTAAACTGTGGTTCCCCAGATCTGAGGCAGAGTTGCAGAGGTGGCCTGACCAAGACAGAAAGCACTTTTTCCAGATGGACTTAATATTTTACCAAAGGGATATAGGCAGTGGCTGAAATTCACAGATACGGTAGGGATGGAGATCTCTGGCTCTTAGGAGTCGGACTTCGGTCTGTGGAAAGTAACAGTCCTGAGAGGCACTGGAGTTTATGCCTGGGTCCACCAGAAAATGATATCTAGAATATGATACCTGGGATTTCCTGTGGAAATTCCTACCTGTATACACCCAAAGAACTACTTGCTTTGCAAGATCAGGGTCCAGGGTTTTCCTTTGGGTGACTGAAGACATTACCCTTGCAGGAGTTGAGTAATAGGTGGGAGGGAGTGCTCATTGTCCTGGAGGAGCTGGGAAATTTCAAGTCTCTCCCTCGACTTGGCTCCCAACCGAAGGGTCAAGGAGGGATAGGATCCTTATTCTTGACATGAAGCATTTTTCCTCTCTACATAGATACATTCAGGGAATTTCAAAGCCACGTTCAATATTTTCTTAAAACTACTTGTTTTCTTCAGGAAGGTTAAGTCACTGTCATAAACCTGCTTTGGAACTTTCCTTTTAAAAAGAAATCCTACTTAACATTCAGCAAAGATTCATCATTTCAAAATAACAGCCAAAAAGAGGCACACTGACCACTAGAGTCGGCACATTCATGCCAACTTTTCATTTGAGTTGAATTTTCTAGGTCTGTTTATATTCTAGTAGGGAACAGACAGGAAACATAATATTGGTGTGAAAAAATACTTCTGCTTCTCACTTTAAAAGATCAAGAACAAATTGGTATTCTCTAATCGCCAGGGTTAGCAGAAGAATATTAGTCTTACTATGGCTCCATGCTTTGGATTGCTCAAGAAAGCGTGTTCGGTCTTGAAAAACTGGGAGAATTTTCGTGGTTTCCCAAGACTTCAGCAGAAGTCCCACAAACCCTTGCTAGGGTTCCCGGGGGTCTGTGGTCCATGTCTGGCTGCTTCAGATCAAATAGAACCTCCAGGGGTTCTATTTTTATTGGGAATGTTGCTTCCAAGCCCAGCCTAGGTCCCCATGATATCCTGGGGGAGAAACTTTTATTTTCTAACTTCAGTTCCTTCTAGAGAAATCATTGTCTCGACAGATCATCGTACCCATCGTACCGCATCATCTTGTTTTAAACTATTTCAAACCTCTCATGGAAATAGGCACGAACAGGTGCGACACCTCGAATCTGCTTAATTTCCTCACAATGCTCAGGATCAAATGAAAATGGCCACTTGGGTGAAAAATCTTTAATAGACATAACTTTTCTCCTTTGTCTTGGTCAGCGTCTGCACGCATGGCATTTTTTCTTTTGTAGTGAGAGAGAGGTGGTTGTTATGTCAAGTGACCTTCACATTTTTTATTTTCCTTTCCTTTGATAGTGACTTAAAATGAATTCTCCAGGCTTTTGGGCCTTACCATTGTGATGGTTTCCAGCTTTGCTCTTGACTTAAAAAAAGACAGTTCTGTTGGAATTCATGTTTCTCTTCACTGAAGAAATACATGAAGACAGTAATAAACTGATTTGGGATTTTAATAGACTAGTAACAACACAACTAGGTAACTGCTGATTCGATTTCGGGTAATCTGTTGTCTTAGAGGTTAGATCCTTAAAATGTTTCATGCAGGGCTCAGGAAGAGTAAAATTGTTTGCCACTAACAAGTTCCATCCAGGCAGCAGTGAGTTGAAGACGGCATCCGGGGCCCGCCGTTAGAGCGCTTTCCACAGGCTGCTCAGTGTGGCACCTCTCCTTTTTGTTTTCTTCAAAGCTGCTGGAAAAGAGTTCATGGGAGAAGCTCCTCTGGAAAATGAAGGCAAAATACAAATGCCAGGCACCATTCCTATGGGGCTAAAATTCGCTCATGCTTCACATCATCTTTAGTATGTTTCAGAGAGTAAATTGGAGGGAAAAAAGAACATAGTTTTGCGGAGGCAGAGTAGATGATGGGTAGTTGATTAGATCAACTGTCCTGATAGGTGTTACCAAGGCAATCAGGAAAATAACACTCTTCACTGAGAGTACAGGTAAAGCAATTTAGTAGTTCAGTTTCTTTGAATTACAAATTCAAGTCAACAGAAGTAAAAAATGAAGCTTTTCTTTGCAAACAGGGATTTATCCACACATGCATTCCTCAGTAAACTATACATTTAGAAAACAGGACAAGGATATACGATTTTGCATGAGAGCAGCATGGGTGAATTACAATGACTTTTAGAATCTTATTCATATGTTTTCTGACTTCCCTGTGTGTACATTTATAACATGAATTTCGTTAACATGCGTTATATCCTTAATTTCCTGGGATTGTGAAGAAAAGAAAGAGTAGGAACAGAATGGAAAACCTTTGCTGGAATCAGCTAGAAAGTAGTAATAATCTTCCTGCCTAGTTTTGATAAAGATTAAAATCCAAGTGAAATAACTTATTGTGCAAAACCGTACTTAAGTGACTTATATCTTTAAAAAAATACCTTTTCCTCTTGGAATGGAATAAAACTCCTGCATAGTGGAAGACTTGTTATCTTCAGAGTCAGTGGAAAATTTATCTGGTTTTGAGTATTTAAAATGCCTGAGGGGAAGCTTGGGAAAATGTGATTTTCAGGTGCATTTTGCAACAGGGAGGAGACTATTTGCATAGCTGTGTCCATCCATCTGTCCGAGTATTTGAAAGCATGTGCTTGGGGTGCAAAAGGCAAAATGAATAATGGACAGGCTTGGATCCCCAAAGGTAGGGAGTAGAGCAGGCAAGGGTCTGTAAGGTTGATGGGGGGGCTCACGGGGGGCCCTCCGTAGTCTGTCCCATGTGCACATCCAGTGTGGTTCACCTCTCCGCCCTTTGTTGTTGTTTCTGGACTTTGGGCAGCGGCTCAGGTTTCGGAGCTCCAACTTTAATAGGAAAACTAACGCATACTCTTCTCAGATGAGATAAATTGGAGATTGCTTTTAAAATCAGGAGGTTAGGAGTGAACGAACCCTGGGTTTTATCACTGAAACGTGCTTTTTGTCCCTAACTCCAAATGTCACTCTTTCTTTCTTTCTTTCTTTCTTTCTTTCTTTCTTTCTTTCTTTCTTTCTTTCTTTCTTTCTTTCTTTCTTTCTTTCAAAAGATTTTATTTATTTATTTGACAGAGAGAGAGATCACAAGTAGGCAGAGAGGCAGGCAGAGAGTGAGGAGGAAGCAGGCTCCCTGCCGAGCAGAGGGCCCGATGCAGGCCTCGATCCCAGGACCCTGAGATCATGACCTGAGCCGAAGGCAGAGGCTTAACCCACTGAGCCACCCAGGCGCCCTGCATTTGCTTTCTTATAAACCATAGGTACCTAAAGCACAGACTGCACCTTTCCTAAACTATAATATTTTAAGATAATACTTCCCTTGATCTCTGTGAGGCTCATCTGGGTTACAGTATTTTTTTGCTGTTTTCTGGCACTGATAGGAAACATGCCATTTGCTCATGCCTTTAAACATATAGTCGTTCAACACAGCGATGGAAATTTTGATACTATTTTGAGGGCTAAGTGCCTCTTTTTTGGAGTTAAAAATAGAGGTTCTGTTCTCCTCCTGGTAAGCATTTCTTCAACCATCCGATTGTCTCTCTAGAAACCTCAGGAGTCTCTTCTAGTCCCTGTTCTCTCTTGTGGGGTATTTAATCATCAAGGCTTATCAATTTTACCTCCAAAAATTCTGCCCTTAAAATAGCCAGCAGTCTCCCTGACATTATTTATCTTCTACTCCAAATGACTTTCTCCACTGTGTTGTTTTCAAAGAACAGAATCTTACAGGGGCATCTGGGTGGCTCAGTCCGTTAAGCTCCCAGCTCTTGATTTTGACTCAGGTCATGATCTCAGGGTCGAAATAATTGACCTTCATTCTCAGTGGGGAGTCAGCTGAAGATTCTTTCTCCCTGTCCCTTGCCCCTCACCCCCACTCGTGCGTACCCTTTCTCTCTCTAAAAATAAGTAAATTAAAAAAAAATCCAGAATCTTACAGTATCTCTGTACAAACACTTATTTATTCTGAGCATCCGGTAGGACCTGCAGGGAGTGAATGGGGAGCAAAAGGGACGCTGATCAAACTGGTGAATTGCCCTCCCCCTGATCTGATCCTGTCACTCCCCTACCTAGCCCTTTGGTGCACACACTGCTTACAGTCCAGACTTGTTTCTAGGTAGCTCACGGGTCCCTGTCAGACTCTCCCATGCACGCTCTCTTAGTCTCCACCATGTTCCTTTCCTTCTCCTTTCTCCTCTTCTGCCTCCTTTCTTCTCTACCCTGTCCCCTTTCCCTCAGGGACCTGACACCCAACTCTTGCTCTTCCCGGGGTCACTGTGATCTCTCACAGTGCATTCCTTGCTCTTCTGCCTGCTCTCAGCCCAGAACACTGTTCCCTTTCCCTTCTTGACTTCCTGCTCCCTCTCTAAAGACTCATCCCAAATGCCCTTCCTGTATCAACTCCCCAGAGCTGGTGGCCCCTTCTCTCTGTCTGCTGGTGCAGCCGAGGACAGATACGCCACTTGCTTTGCCATGATTTGTTGCCATCTCTACACTCTCAGATGAACTGAAGGCTAAACTGCAGCAGAGTTGATGCTTTTCATCTTTGTGCTCAAGTGCCTAGCCAGGGTCTGCCACATCGTAAGTGTTAACAAATGTTTGTTGATTGAATACACGAAAGCATGCCACCTCTCTAGCTAATGTCATACATTTTTCATTTTGCTCCAGGCACTTTAGTTCTGGACTTTGGCCAAGAGCATCAGTTTGGCTGAATGGAATGAAGTCAATTAGTTGCCATAAAATTTATTCCTTTGCTAGATTTAAAAAAAAAAGATTTTATTTATTTATTTGACAGGGAGAAACACAACAAGAGAGGGAACACAAACAGGGGGAGTGAGAGAGGGAGAAGCAGGCTTCCTGCTGAACAGGCAGCCTGATGGCGGGGCTCGATCCCAGGACCTTAGGATCATGACCTGAGCAGACACTTAATGACTGAGCCACCCAGGTGCCCCTCCTTTACTAGATTTTGAAGTGACCACCCACTTATGCATCCATTCTTTCATATCACGAACAGTATTGAACATGTGTGCTATCTCGTGTTTTGCCAGCCTTTGAGAATAGAATGATGTTCAGACCAGGTACCTCGTTAACTTCATTTTGGATTGTTTCTAGGAAGGGAAGAGGAGACCAAGTGGAACAAATTTGTTTCCTTGCAAGCTTCTCCTGGCACTTTCATTTTGGGGCTAATCTTTCACTTCCAACGAACACTTAAGTGAGTTGAGGGTAGGGCTGGTTGACATACTGATCTGGTTATAAATGATCCTGATAGGTTCCTCTGGGGTTTGGCTCATGTCTGGGCTCAGGCATCTCTGCAGGGCTGAATTATTTCTAGGTCAACCATTTCTTGGTTCTTTTCTCCAAGTGAATGCTTAACAAGTCAGTTAAGTATTTTCTAGGTATTGCAAAAGTAGAATGTGTATAATTTTTGTTGAATTTCAGATTCCTTCTTAGGAAGACAGAAGGGCGTTGACTTATATGCTGATATTCTAGTTTACTTGTTGTGATTTTGTTAATCAAATGCTCACTCCCTTTTCTATGTTCCTGTCTGCTCAGCATCAGAATAGCGCCGGCATCTGAGTTAAGTGAACGGGAGGAGCAAGTTTTATAAGGTGGCAGAACGCCAACATTCCTTTGCCTTCTGTTGTCTTTAAGTGATGCCAAGTCATGTGGTAGCTACTTGTAGGAGAGGAAAAGATTATTAATTGTTCCCTGACAAGGATTTCTCAAACTGCGGACTTAAAGTTAGCTATGGTAAAGAGGTTCTAATGACAGACACAAGGCACTTCGTAGAATTACTATTCTATAAAGAGAAAGTTTTGCACTGGCCTTATTTTACTTATTTTCACCTCACCCCCTCATCTCCCATGAAGTTGGTAGGTTGAATATATAGAGAAGCAAAGCTAAGACAAATGACAACATCTCTTCCTAGCCACCAACTGACCCGGGGACACAGTAAGAGCATAAACAGTGTGGACTCCGTGGCAGGGGAGAGGAAAACACTGACAGAGCACTTGCTTTGATTGGATTTATAATACTACAGGAGGAAACTGAAAGCAAGAGGGAGAGATAGGAAGGGGTGAGGTAACATGGGGTGGAGAGGGGACCCCTATTTATGGCTGCTTAGTGGTCATAACTTAGCAGCTTTGTTTTGCCCACTCAGTGACCTGACCTTCCCCAATAGTCTTGTTTGACAGCCTCAGAGAATAAATCTCTCCTTACCGCACCTGGTAGGCTCGGCAGAGGTAGTAGGAAGAAAGCCGCTCCACACAGAACCAATAAGTTCACTTGTAGAGGCGAAAGGGTAATTCATTCTGCCTGCTCACTCCATCACCGACCTTTCCATTCGACTACTGCTCAGAGTACCAATTAGTGCTAATTGCTGCCGATAGTGGTGAAAGATTCTGTGACAAGTCTCTGCTAAGAAGAGGGCTAAGACCCCTAACTCATTTTGTACAGAGTATGCCCATGAGAGGAGGTACTTTGGGATAATATAGCAATAAGGCTGGGCTGGGGGAAAGAAGATCATTACCAAGAGCTCAGTGGTTTTCAACAGGCCTGTCTCATTATAGTACACTAACAGCTACTGAAATCACACTTTAATTAATTTTCCCAGAAAGAGGAATTTTTGTTACTTTTTATCCAGATCTGACTTTGATGTAGAAAGACCCAAAAGTATCCCCAAAGTAAGAGTCCATCTAATTATGTCTGGGGTAAAAATTCAGGGCCTGCACTCCACCCAGCAAAGCAGCAGGAGATCTTTATGCCCAGCAGAATAAATGTTTGACAGACTTGCTATAATGTGTCAAAGTTTCCTGAATAAAGTTGAGCGGCTCAGCATTGCTTTTAAAATCTTTCAATTTGATGGATAAGAAAATATCAGTGTAGCAAAGTAGGTCTCCTTATATAATTGCAATTAGCCACATTATTGTGCGTGGAAAATCCCCTCAAAGGGCCCTGATGGCCCTTTGTCATATTTTTGGTGGCCCTGATGTCATACTTTTAGTTAATATAAGAAGAGCTGCTTTGTATTAGCCAAGAAACAATTAAGAGTTTTCAGATTTCAGATTTGATCATTATACTTCTGAGAAAGGCAGTTTACACACACACACACACACACACACACATCTGAGCAAGCTTCAACAATTGCCAACTGCAAGTTATAAATAGCTTTCCATTTGAAACAAAGCCTCATCTTTCAAATTGCTACTTTCTTAAGGAAAGAAAAAAAAATAGTGAACTTCTTTCAGTACATACCAGCTGTTCCAGATGTTATATGATTACACTTAGGACACTTAGGACCACATTATGAGGTTGGCTTCCTAATCTCTTGAGTAAAGTAACATCACAAATGATCATACTTATCCCGTAGTTATGTTCTAGAAGTGTTTATTAGTGATTTGTAAGGTGGAGGATAACCTGATACTCACATTTCCCATGAACCCTATTATAATTAATAATAAATTTCACTGATACGATTATAACTTAATCTATTAATCTAGTTCAGACTTTGTTTTCCTTATATTGAAAAATAATAAGAGAGCGTATTGACGTTTTATTTATAAAAACAAAAAAGAACAAAATTGAATAACAGATGCTTTTAAAAGTGGGGCTAGAAAGAATTTGATTAGATGTTGAGAAGTTAGAAGAATTTTCTGGGGAGGTTAGGGTGTAGACTCTACGATGGTCCAGACAGTTCCTGCGATAACCACCAGATGGCGGTACGAGACCAGAGCTTTGCGTGCAGACACAGTGATGCTTTCGAGGTCAGTGCGGCTGGCAGCAAGAGCAGTTTTAGGGTAGGTCGGGATCCGGCAGAAAGCATGCATGTGCTGAGCATCTGCTCAAACAGTTCTCCACCTCAAACGTGGATCAGCCAGTGTGAGATTTTAGAAATGGAACTCAGACGAGGGCATCTTCTTGCTCAAGACTCTCCAGTGGTTTCCTAGCACTAGAGGATAAACCCAGACACCTTACCCTGGTTTACAAAGGGCTGCAGGATACAGCCCCCACCTTATCAGTCCCCTAATCCAACTACATTCTAGACACACTAGCTTCTGGGCTTTTTGAAAGAACAGAACTTGCTCGTGAAGAACCTTTGTTGTATCCATTGTCCTGTTTGCCTAGATGTTCTTATTTGTATCTTTGAATAGCTGGTTCTCTCTTCTTGAAATCTCTGCTCAGTGGGCATGGTAGAGTCAGTCCATTCAGTCTAAAGTATAAGTGCATTAATTTAGTTTGATTCTTAAGTCTTAATCATAGTCTATTTCTTCTCTTCCTCCCTGCCTCCCTCCTCCCTTATTTCTTTCCTTATCTGGTAGATGATCTCTCTACATTGTCATCCCTCCCCAGTGGCATGCAAACTCTGTGAGAGCGGGAACTTTGTATCATTCATTGTCATTTATCTCATCTTTAGAACTGTGGCTGTTCTTGTAGAGAAAATGAATGAATGGATGCATGTTTGAGATATTTATAGGTTAGGCATGTATAGGCCAAGAACTAGTATTTGGAATAACATTTACCATAATTGATTTAACTTTCAGTTTTTTAAATCTAGTTTTGCTTTTAAGTTTTAAAGTTTTTTCATCTACATTTTATTTTATGCCATCAAACATTTACTGAGCAGACCTTGTGATGGGTACTAGGGAAAATCCAGAGCTGAGTGCTAGTAACAAAATCCATGTTTTTGGTGTATAGAGCTTTGTACATATTATCTCATTTGCTCCTTGCAATAGTATTGTGGGATAGGTGCTTTACCCTTTCATTCCATTTTACCAATTGGGAAACTGAATTTGTTAAGTAATTCATGCAACTCAAGGTACGTGCCTATTCAGTAATGGAGCTAGGGCTCAAACCTGTTAGAAAACAGTATATCTTGAGGCATGAACAGGAGACAGGCAGTGGGCTCTGACTCCACACAGACCAGCTGCTAGAAGTACTAAACAGCATCCATGCCAGAGTTAAAGACATAAAACATGTGATGAATAGAACAATACTATCAAAATGATCCAGAAATATTTGACAAAGAACCAAATAGAATTTCTTAAAATGAAAATACAGTTTATCAAAATAAAGATCTCAGCAGGTAAGATAAATCAAGTCCAGTAGAGCTAAAGAAGTGTAGGGAACAGATGAAGAGAGAATTAGTGAACTAGAAGCTTGACCTAAGGAAGTTACCAAGGACACCGCACAGAAAGAGTAAGAGGGGGAGTTATGTTAAGAGGGAGCTTAGAGGTGCGGAGGATGAAATGGGAAGATCCAGAGTATTTCTAGTAAAAGTTCCAGAATAAAAGAAGAGAAATGAGAGGAAAGGAGATAGTTGAGGATTGGATGACTGAAGCTTAGGAAAAATCGATTAAAGACATGTATCTTCAGATTAAGAAATTCAGTGTGTGCTGAGCTGAATGAATAAACTACATCCACCCCAAAACACATCCTGATGAAATCCCAAAACACCAAAGGAAAAACAGATCTTAAAAGCAACCAAAGAAAAGCTGTAGCTCATCTGTAAAAGATTAACTGTTAAGCTGACAGAAGACTTATCATTAGCAGACATAACACCAGGATATAATGGAATGACACTTTCCAGGTGCTCAAGGAACCTAACAGTTAGCAGCAACTCTATACTCAGCTAAACTATATCTCGAGGAATGGGGCAAAGTCAAGACATTTAGAGGTAGAGAAAGACTGAGTAGCTTGCCACCCACAAGACTCTTAATCAAAAACATCCAGCATATATTTACTCCAGGAAGAAGGAAGTGGAACCCAGAAGGAAGGAATGAGGAGTGTAAGAAAGAATGGTGAGCAGGGGCGCCTGGGTGGTACAGTCACTTGGGCATCCGACTCTTGGTTTCCATGCAGGTCATGATCTCAGGGTCTTGAGATTGAGCCCTGCATTGGGCTCCAGGCTCAGTGGGGAGTCTGCTTGAGCTTCTCTCTCCCCTCCTCCTCTGCTCAACCCCTGCTTGCATGCTTACTGAGCCACTCTCATCATCCCAGAAAAAAGAGAAAGAAAAACCAGTGCTGAGCACGTGGGTAAATATGTATAAGCAAGAAACACGGCAATGACTCTGAAGGGTGGAAAATTCAGGATGGATTTAAATTACTGCACAGTCAGAACATTAAAGGTGGGGAGGGAGTGTCTGGAAAAAGCATTGCAGTGTCGTCTAAAGTTGGAGATATTGATTATCTTTGGACCTTAAATATGCTGTGGCCCTGCTGAGGTAACAAGCCCTGAAATTTCAAGGTGGTTTCCTCCGAGGTGATGACTCAGTAAGCTGCCTTCCTCGACCTGGGGACACCTCTGCCTTCAGTACGTGACTTCTTTGCACACTGGGAAAGGGAAAGAGGCTGGGAAGTCACACGGGGTGAGTGTGGTCAGGGCTAGAAGCTGACCACCTCCCATCTGCCTTACATGTTGCCGAGACACCCTCCCCGTTCTCCCAGTTAACTGCCCTATTTTCGTGTACCCAGAAGTAGGGACCACTTTTTCAAAAATAATAAAATACTAACCCCTAAAAGAATAGAAATTGAACTCGTAACTTCCAAGCAGAGGAGAGAAAAAGAATAAATAAAACTTGATGAAAACAATAAAAAGCAGGAAAGAAGGAAAAAGGTAGAAAAAGATGAAAAGTGAGATGGCAGAAGGGCAGAAGTAAGCACAATAAATATAATTACATTAAATCTACCACTTATTACCCAGAGATTATCAGAATGGATTAAAAATTCTGGAGAGGTGGGGCACCTGGGTGGATAGTTGGTTCAGTGTCTGACTCTTGATCTTGGCTCAGGTCATGATTTCAGGGTCATGCGATCGAGCCCCACACCAGGCATGGCTAAGTGTGGAGTCTGCTTGGGATTCTCTCGTTCACTCTCTCCCTCTGCCCCGCCCCCACTCACGGTCTTGCTCTCTTAAATACATAAATATTAAAAAAATTATTTACCGTCAAAAGGCCAAAATAAAACACCAAGCCAGCTGTATATAATTTATCAGGGACGTGTCTAAATATAGGGCACAATAATTGGAAATTAAAGGGTACAGAAAGATATACCACCTAAATACTAACTGAAAGAAAGCTAGCTTAACTATATTAATAGCAAACAACATGGGCCTTAAGGCAAAAAGCATTGTTAGGGCTAAAGAGGATTAGTACATTTTAACAAAAGGGAACACTTCAGGAGGAAAATATAAGAATTTAACAACTTTAAACTTATAAATCATCTAATAAAGCACTTAATATTTCGACAGCAAAAACAGACATAATTACAAGGCAAAATTGACCAATCCAGCATCATAGTGGGAGATTTGTAGCTCAGTCCTATCCGTAATTGCTAGATCATACGATATAAAAATGGGTAAGGTTTATAGTGGATTTCAGCAACAAGCTAAAAAGCTTGATTTAAAGTACCTGCTCCCAATACAAATAACTCACAGCAGGGAAGATTCTGCAAACATTTCTCTAAGAACTGAACATGGTCTAGACAAAAACAGTATCACCAGGTTCAGAAGACAGAACCCGGGGGTTCAGGTAAGAGGATTTGCTACTTACTGAGCACGAGTGCTGGAGGAGAGAATGTGGAGATGAAAATGAGACACGTGGATAGGAAATGATGACGGCAGGAAGCAGCAAGGGGGACGTTTGGGCAGAGGGAATTGTGAATTCTGGTGGGATCTCTCGAGTTTATGGTGCATTTCTAGTAGGAAAGCTGAATGTGACCTCCCATGCTTGTTTCTTTTGAGTCATGTTCTGGCCCTTCTGGCATTCCCCATGGGGTATGATAACATTGCAGACTCACTGGGTTTGATAGATACGTTAGTGGAACCGCCCCTGGATCAGTCAGATAGTACTGAAGGGATTTATATCGAAGCAGCTGATCTAATTAGGCACTGTTTATTATTAACTGATTAAAGCAGTTCAGTAGGTAAGAGCTTTTCCTTTCAAGTGAGTTACAGAAGTTCACTATCGATCCTTCAGGATGATCTCTATACTGCATCAGACATAATCATAATTACCATCATTTGTAAGCATGGAGAACACATGAGTTTTTCCATACATACTATCTATTTTGATTTTCACGGCAATGCTAAGACGTGGGTAGGATTTTGTTTTTATACCCATTTTGCACATGAGGAAATTGAAGATCAAGTCACACAAATATATCCTCTGAGTTTGAAGACTCCTGCTGGTTTTATGATTTGGCCTTTGCAGGGTGGCTTGTAAGTTGGAAAGGTTGAGTGAGAAAATAGGCATCTTCTGTTCTCCTTTGGGGCTCAGTGCAGAAGGCTACGCATCTTATCTCTCATGGCTGGTTCGGTGGTTTATGGACTCTATTTCCATAGGGAAGTTTTGAGCCTGGAGCCCATGTATAGGTTTACAGGTGTGTTTCCTTTCTATCCACCAATTTTCTATGTATTTTTACCTCCCTCCTTCCTTTCTCCACGTCTTCTTATACTGTGTTGGGTGCAGAGATAAAAACTACTTTTCCTGAGTGGATTCTGTTCTTTGGCTGGAGCTCTGACCAACAGCACATACAGACAATATCCTGGAGAGAGTGTCTACAACTTTTGTTGATTCTCAGAAGAGTCCAGAACCTACCAAAATTGAGAACTGCTGTAGGGAGAGAAGGGAATAGTAGAAAAGAATGAGACTAAGTTTCTGAATGGTCAACCAAAGGGGAAATGCCCTTAAGAGCCTATGTAATTTCTTATACCTCTGGAACGAAATACATATTTTACAAATCAAGCTTCCAAAGGATGAAAGTAACTGTAATATTCCTGACAATTGTTCATTTCGTTATAGTTTTCAAAAGTCATTTGCCTCCACTGAAACAAACACAGATAGGTGGCTAAGAGAACTTTGATGGAGATACGCTTCTCTTTATGCCTCAGGCCCTAATGCTTTCTCTCCTCTGAAATTTTCTCCTCTCATATTCCACCTGTCAAACTCATTCTCATGCTCCAGACTGAGATGCAGAGTTCTTTCTCTGTGAAGATAGCTCTTAGCTGACCCTCTAGTCAGATGTAATCGCTTTCCGGTCTTCCTACCCAGGCTGGCTTTTCCCTAAGCACCAAAACCAGACCTTTTCGTCTTCAGAACACCTTCTGTACCACCTAGCATGATGTCTAGCATAAAAGGAAGTTAATGTGTTTTATTTTTTCAAGTTGTATGTAAGTGAGTATCAACAATAAAGGGCATGGTACTTAAAAGTCTTTTCACTCAAAGATTTCTGGAAATGCACACATGAGAAAGGAGTGAATGTCTGAAAGGAAGAATGAAAGCTAGCTTTCCTTGAGATCTGATGTGTGGTCACTGATGGGGACCTCAACGAGTACTCTTGGTGCATGGTTTTGGAAAACAGTCCCCAAGCCTGCCTACCCATTCTTTCTCTGGCCTTAAATTTTTCTTTCTGGGTAAGACCTGAACACAGAAAACTCTTGCTGGTAATAAAGAATTCACTTACTATGCACTCGCAGTCATTCAGTGAATATTTACTGAGCACCTGTTAGGTGCTAGGCATAGTTCCAACCACCGAAACGAAACACCAAAACACAGAAGAAAAACCCCTCTTCTTCTTCTCTTTCTTCTCCTCCTTCTCCTTCTCCTCCTCCTCCTCTTCCTTCTCCTCCTCCTCCTCCTCTTCCTTCTCCTCCTCCTCCTCCTTCTCCTCCTCCTCTTCCTCTTCCTCTTCCTTCTTCTCCTCCTCCTTCTCCTCCTTCTTTTTAAAATATTTTACTTATTTGACAGAGAGAAACACAGCCAGAGAGGGAACACAAGCAGCGGGAGTGAGAGAGGGAGAAGCAGGCTTCCCACTGAGCAGGAAGCCGAAGGCAGAGGCTTAACCACTGAGCCACCCAGGCGCCCTGAAAACTCCTCACTGACTTTATATTCTAGTGTGAGGAGACAAATAATCAGGATATACATCAATAGATCAATCAATCAATCAATCAGTGTTTTATTTTTTTATTTTTATTTTATTTTTTTTAAAGATTTTATTTATTTGACAGAGAGAAACACAGCCAGAGAGGGAACACAAGCAGGGGGAGTGAGAGAGGGAGAAGCAGGCTTCCCGCCGAGCAGGGAGCCCGATGTGGGACTCGATCCCGGGTCTCCGGGACCATGACCTGAGCCGAAGGCAGTCGCCCAACCAACTGAGCCACCCAGGCGCCCCATCAATCAGTGTTTTAAAAATAGAGCAGTGTCAGGGGCTTTGGGAATTTAAGGCAAGAGTGCTACATGTCTCTGTTTTAAATAGAGTGGTCAGGAGAGACCCCACTGAGATGTGACTGTCGTGGGAAAATGTGGCATGAATGAGCCATATGCGTACCTGCATTTCTGGCAGAGGGAACAGTCAGGGCATAGGTCCTAGGGAAGGACTGTTGGAGGTGATCCAAAGGTATAGTGGCAAGTGGGAATGGAGTGGAAGGAACAAGGGGGCGCATCATGGGGGTTGACAGTGAAGGAGTTAGGAAGGGAGCAGGTCTGTAGGGCACCAGAGGCCATTGAAGACTTTGGCTTTTTCTCTGCATGAGGGAGGGGGTCATTGGAGGGTTTTTAGCAGAGGATGAATACAGTTCCGCTCAGTGGTTTCCAAGGCTCCCTGGCTGCTGTGCTGAGAGTAGATGAGTGAGCACTGGGGGCGGAGGGGAGAGGCTTGCATCAGAACCGTGTGGGGAATTGTGCTTTCCTAATCCTACTCAAATTGGCCTGAAACACAAGACCCAGGAATGTTCTAGAAATGCTTCTAGGAAAGTCTTAATATGGGAAATAACTTGGGAGGCTTTTGGGTAATGACAACACGTAAGCTCTATTCAGACTGAAGTCTTGCTTTGTTTTACATGAGCCTTCTTCCTAGAAAAGAACTCCTACTGCATCACCAGATGTACTAGAAATTTAGTCATTTTGGCTATATTTCCATAGGCTCTGTGTAAGGAATTCTTCTTGGATTTGGTCAAGAAGCATCCTATCTGAGTAATTTATTCGAGGATTTTGAGGGAGTTTAGATGCTAGGAGACGATATTTGAACTTTTAAAAAAAATTGTGGATAATGTTTTAAGCTAAGAGCTATTAAAAAATTTATCTTAGGGGCGCCTGGGTGGCTCAGTTGGTTAAGCGACTGCCTTCGGCTCAGGTCATGATCCTGGAGACCCAGGACTGAGTCCCATATCAGACTCCCTGCTCAGCGGGAAGCCTGCTTTTCCCTTTCTCACTCCCCCTGCTTGTGTTCCCTCTCTGGCTGTGTTTCTCTCTGTCAAATAAATAAAATATTAAAAAAAATTTTTTTATCTTAGGTAGGAAATTATTTACAAAACAGAAGAAGAGTAGGAGAAATGAGCCCCCCCAAACTGAGAAATCAAAATAGTAAGATTCTCAGTAATTTCCAGAAGTTTATGGTAAGGGCTGCCTCCCCATTCTATCCTCAGTTCTGAAGCCAGCAAAAGGGAATTTTCAGGGCAAACTGATAATGTCCCTTCCCTCTAAAATCCCTTCATGGTTTTTAATTGCCTTCCTGATAAAATTCAAATCCTCAATGCAGCCATCTTGTCTACTTTGTCCTCTGCCTCTCTTCCCATTTTCTTCCTTGAGCTCTATGCCCTCATCAGAGGGACTGTCTCCAGTCCCTGTGGGTCTCAAGCATGATGACAGTGCTGTGCCTTCACACCTGTGGCTGCTTCCCCTTGCAGGGTCCGCTGAACTGCCCTGTGAGTTCCCACTCATCCTCAGCATCACAGCCTGGGAGACACTGCTTCCAGGAAGTCTGCCCTGACTCCACTTTTGAATTCATAGCTATTTCTGGGTCTTTCTATGGCATTTTGTATTTATTCTACTTATCACAAGAGATTATTTTGTTACTGTTGAAAAAAATATTCTTAAGAGATTCCCTTGATATTCTTAAACGTTAATAAGTCCTTGTTATATGGGACATATTTAATACCTGCTTGATGAAAGAACAAACTCAGGTCTTCTTTGTACATTCCCGGGTATCGTTGCCAGGCACATCTGTGTTTTGAGGACTTGGAACTGGGCTTACGTGTAGTAAGTTGTTTATATGTTGTGGTATTTTGTAGACTACAGCAGAGTGTTTCAGTAACTGTGTTATCTTGTATTGCATTCTGCTAACAATTCCATTTCTCCGGTTTTCTTTTTTTTCTTTCTTTTTCTTTTTTTTTTCCTTCTTTCATCTTCATTTAGAATGTAAATATTTTACCCAACAGATGATGGCAAAAACATTTCTCATTTGTATTCCAGGAAAGGAATGAAATTGACCTGGGTTTAATCATAAACAATGCTTGAGAGCCAGCATCCTGAGTTTTTCTTTAGTGACCCAATTTAAATCACTTTGAAGGAAGAGAAGGAAAAAAGTGAGTCTCTTTTTCATTCTGCCTCTTTGTAGATAATTACTGAGCGCCTAGGCCTCGGGACTCAGTAGCACTGCCATAAAGACATGTTGAGATTTAATTTCATTGGTGTGTTTCTGACCAACACAAGGTGCCATGGAAATGATCCGTATGTTGTGCTGTCCTCTGACTGAGCTGGCCCATAGCCCTCTCACCTCGCACAATAGGGGAAATCAGGAGTGCTTTAGCTGATGGTTTCCTGCGTCTTTCCACTGCTCTCGGTGTGTTTCAGACCCTCACCGCCTTATGACTGCCTGGCTGCAAGCCCTCTCTGACTTCCTGAGGTGACAGCATCCCTGTGCGAGCGAGGCTCCGGGCTGTGGTGGCGGCTAGAGGTCAGCAGTACTGGGGAGGCAAGCTCAGGTCAAGGAAGCTGAGGTCGGCACAGGTCCCACTGGAGAGAAGGTTAGGTGGGCCATGCTGGGAATGAGACCGACAAGTCTGGTCTGGTATTAGGCAGCATTACGGCCTAAAATGGGTAGGTGGCAGAAAACTTTAACAGGGTTGGAATAGCATGAAGAATACGCAGAAAGATTAGTAGCTTCAAAAGTGAGCCTCTGGAGGCTAAGGCATTTCATCCAGGGCGATTCAGGTCTATTCCGTTGTCCCTGTCACAGGTGGAGATTTACTGATCTTAAAGCTCCCTTATTTGTTAAGGAGAATCCAGTTCTCTTAAAAGGAAAGGCTTCTCCTTATCTAGTCATGTGGTCTTTAGTAAGTGAATAAGAGGGGAGGATTGCAGAGCTGGACTTGGGATTCTCCCAGGGATGTTCTAGCAGATGTCTCTGGATTAGCTCTGGGGATTGGGGAGACAGTGAGATTGGATGAGGGAAGCAGTTCATTCATTTTTCCTCTGTTAGGTTTCTCCTTCTGAGATCAAGTCACCATATGGAGCTAAAGGGAGAGATTTGGCATAGGTCATACTCATACTCCCCATTTTTTCAGTTTTCTATAACTGATCCTATACCTCTAAGTCTCTTCTGCACATATTCATGAGATAAAGCTTCCTGAAATATGATTTTCATGATCTTGATGAAACTAATGAAACTCATTTCTGTGTGACAGATTCCAACCCACTTAGGCTGATATTTAAGAACCTTTACTATCTGGCCCCAACCGATCTCATTATCCTCAACACAGATCTGGGACCCAATGAAGCAAGTGTGCTCACTGTTTTTTGAATACTCCATAGCAATTCCTGTCTTTATGAATTATTAATTTGGCTATCACCCACTAAGAATGCCTTCCTTCACCCCTCACCTACACAAAATTCTTAAATAAATGCTTTTA
Source organism: Spilogale gracilis (assembly GCA_004023965.1). NCBI lineage: Eukaryota > Metazoa > Chordata > Mammalia > Carnivora > Mephitidae > Spilogale > Spilogale gracilis. The sequence continues at coordinate 34,879 of PITA01014346.1, forward strand.
TGGAACCCTACCTGTTCCAAACAGTCTTCTCTGACCACTCTTCAACCTCTCTCAGACCAGAGAGGTTCTTGGACTTCTTTCCATAATATATAACTGGATTTGGTGATTTCTGGTAAGAGAGAAAGCAAAATGTAAAAGGACAGTAGGGAAGAACTGTAGTTTCCTGAACTAAGCAATCTAATCTTCCTCCAAGAAATGAGGAGTTTTGAACATGAATCTTTTGCTTTGGCCTATAGAGCATCAAATGACTCTGTCTCTCAACATGGCACTTGTTCAAGATTCACCGGGGATACTTTTGCATCATCGACTTTGAACAGACGTCAGGGCTTATGTGGTAGAACATTCTCAGGGCATGCTCTCAGTCTGGAGTCCAGGACATTCTCAGTAACTTGTGGCTATCAGTTTTCTTTCTAAGTTTGCAGGCACAACTTATGTAATTGTGGTCTCAAAGGTGTTCCCAGGACACTTAAACCCTGGTGGGATGGTATATATGAGAGCAGGATAACTGGAGAAGAATTTGGACAGTCCCCACTTTATACTCTGAAATTGCTAGCTTAAAAAAGACCCCAGATAGAAGGTCTTGGGGGTGTGGGCTAGGAAGGTGGGTTGGCTCTGGGGAATAAAGTCTTCATGAGAACACAAAAATAAAATTTAGATCTCTAGGCATGTTTGCAATCCACACTCTGTAAATGCAGATCCTATATAGGAATCATGGGAATTGATTAACTTTCCACAATCCTAAGACAGATGGACTTTATCTGGAAGGGTCAGAAGCATCCAAATCGTCCTGAAGGCATTGTATAAATGTTTGCCTTAATGCAGCAAATGTTCCGTGGGTAATATCTTCCTGCAGAGTTACATAAATGGGAATTGAACTGCGTAATTTCTTAGCATCTTAGGCCGCGCTACCCTATGTATTTAACTCAAAACTCTTTAAGCTACAATGGAGCATCTTTAATGGATCATTTGGCATATGTGGCGATGCTTACATGAAACAAACTTCTAAAAAATTTAAACTAAACCTTTTAGAAGTCCCCACTAGGGAGCACAGTTGTATTGAAAGGTAATATAATTTATGACATCAGAAGCCTTTTGTTGGTCTCTTTTAGAAAGCATTCTTCTTTTTATTTCCCCGGCTTCATTTTCTTCTTTCTTTCTTTCTTTCTTTTTTTTTTTTTAAAGAAAATTTATGATTTAATTAAATGAAACATTTTCAGATGCATTTATTTTTCCAGAACTCCCATAGAAAGCTATAATAGACTTTCATGGTTCTCATCCAGCCCAAGTTACATACAAATTATATTTTACCCAGGTTTTCTCACCCCTTATTTTTATACATACAGTTAGGGGTAGGCAGGGGTAATGGTGTAGTAGGGACGACATAGTAGCACATTAAAATTAATTTGCATTTTAAAGAAATATTCAGTTGCTGGGTTGTAACCATTTGAAAGAGATTTTTATTCTAACACTGTTAACTATAATAATTAGTTTTTAATAAACTCTGGTCCTGACATATTATTAATTAGTATGACTAAATTTGAATGTCGGCCTTTTGTGTTACATACCTGTATATATGCATTTATTTTATTTTGATGAAACTGGCATATTCTCTTTGTTATTATTTTGAGTAGAGGTCAGTAGTTTGCAATACAAATCTAAAAGAATTTAGCAAGCAAGTTGTATTTCTATTTGTATGAATGGGTTTTGATGACCCTTACGCCACACGGGCTTAAGTTGAAGATAGAGTACCCAGAGTGTTTCCGTAAAAATTTTCATGATCCATTTAGGTGATTGTAGCTGCAATTATAAGGAATACTGTAGTTCGTTTTTCATTGCTCATATATATGTATATATACAACAATTAATTTTATATACAATCTGGACCCATAACTCAATAATTATGACATAGTTACCCAAAACTATCTGGGCTATGCGGATTAAAAAATGTTCTTAATAACCTTGTATTTCTTTATAAAGAACCTATAAAAAGGAATGATTGCTTTTCAGAGAGGCAAAAGATAATCAGAGAGCCCTGAGAGGGACAAATCTCTTCTCTTTGCTTTGCTTGAGACTCATCCGTCTGCTGCCTTTCTTCTCTGCTGCCTGCTAAAGCAAAACCAAAAGACTCATACTTGATTTCTGTTGGGGACCTCAAGACTTACCCTCTTTAGGATGAACCCCATAACTTCTTACATAAGACTCAGTTCAATTAACACCTGGGGCAAGACTGGACTTCTCCCTTGGAGCAAGTTATTGGGTTCAGATTCTACAGTCGGAGAGCTCGGTGATCCTCTGAATACCTTTACGTAAATAAATATGGCTCGCTTTAAGCCTGGAGGCCAGGGGCAGGTTTTCTTGGTAAGGAGCTGATTCTTGAATGGCTACAGCCATTACTTTATTTACCTAGCACATAAGTAATGCTTACTGTTTGCCAGACACATGCAAAATGCCTTATACATAATTAGCTCACTTCATCCTCACAGGGACACCATTCCCATTTTACAGATGAGTCGGTGGCATGTCTAAGGTCACAAAGCTGGAAGGGGGCAGAGCCAGGATGTGTACACTCCAGTATCTGAGCAACCATCTCTCCTGACATTACACCGTTCTGAGCTCTTTAGTTACTCTTCTAAAACCTAAAGCATCACAGGTGTCTCCATGCCAGTCCTGGAGGATGCTCCTTCAGAATCATTCTGCTCTCCTAGGAGAAGTCCCACAAATTCTCAGGATACCACGACCTTCCCCACTTTGCACTTTACCATCTGGCCCCAGTGAGCATTTCCCTGTCCCTTAACTCCGTGGACTTTCTCAGACCTCTGTGCCTCTGTACCTCTCCTCACCTCCCTCCTCCCGCATGCCTCTCCCCTCCTTATTCATAAGACACCCTCCCAGGCACCTTTCAAGGCGTTGTTCACTTTGTCGCCTCTTCTGACCTTTCCCACATTTTGCCAGACCAGTGCTGGGTACACACATACACGTGTCTGCACCCCCCCCCCCAACTCTTCCCATTTGATGATGGCCCCCTTGTGTCTGCTTTCAGCCTGGTTTGAGTCCTGTTAGATTGAATCTAGGTTTCGGGTCTGGCTTAATAAGCACCGGAGGCTAGTAATTCTGGGTTGTAAGTGTGGGGCGCAGTGAAACCCTAGAGAATTCCTAAAAAGCCAGTCACCACTTGAACATGGGTTGTTACCATTCTGTGCCTGGCAAACTCCTTCTTGGGTGGGTCTGCCAATGAGTTGAAACAGCTCTCACAACCATAATAAATTGTTCTGGAATGCAGTCTTCCAAATACAGATGTATCCACGAGAAAGATCTAACTGTGCTAACTTTGAAAGAAACTGGCATTTATGGGAATCCGACCAAAATACTGAAAACAAAAGCAAAAACAAAAAAAGACCCAAAATATTCCACTGAGAGAATATTAATTTTATACTAAATATGCCTCTCATATCCTCATGGACACATAATATTAGTATTTCCATATGGTCTGGAAATACTAAATAGTTAATAGCTTCCTTAGCAATTTGTTTCTCGTTATGACTTCTCCAGGAACCTGCAATAGTTTTGGCAAAGCGAAATAACAATGTATTTCTATAATCATAACAATCTACAATGGTTCTTTAGTTAGCCTGGTTTTGATATTCAGAAAGTAGAGATATTAATTTCACATGGAAACAGAGGATAAGAAAATGTCAAAAAACCAGTTTATAAGTCAAATATGTGTTACAACCAGGTTATTAATGTTTTAAAGGATTCTTTCAGTAAGTACCCTTAAGTATACTTGGTGTTACTAATTCTTCTTTTTTTTATTGAGATATAATTTACATACATTATATTAGTTTCAGGTGTGCACGTAATGATTCAATATTTGTATATATTGCAAAATGACACCGCAAGGAGTCTAGTTAACATCCATCACCACACATAGTTATAATTTTTTTTCTTATGAGAACTATTAAGATTTCCCTTCTCAACAACTTTCAAATACATAGCACAGTATTATTAACTACAGTCACCATGCTGTACATCATATCCCCAAGACTTACTTATTTCATGATTGGAAGTTTGTACCTTTGAATTCCCTTCGCTTTTTTGCCCAATCCCTTCCTCCCACATCTGGCAACCACCAGTTTGTTCTCTATATCTATGAGTTTGTTTTTAATTGCTTGTTTTTTAGTATTCTACAAATAAGTAAAGTCATATGCTATTTGTCTTTCCCTATCTTATTTCTCTTAGCATAAAGCCCTCTTGGTCCATCTATGTTTTTGCAGATGGCACGGTTTCATTCTTTCTTGTGGCTGACTAGTTGTGTATCTCTACCACATTTTCTTTATACTTTAATCCACTGATGGAATTTCAGGATTATTTCTGTGTCTTGCCTATTGTAAATAATGTTGCAGTAAACATGGGGGTAGCTACAATATGTTATAGTTACCTTCTCCTTCATTGGGAAGTAAGTCATAAGTAATAATTACAATAGCAAATAACTTAATAATCATAAGAAAAGGGAGGGAAAGAAATATTTTGAGTCGAATAAGCTACCAGTCCAGAAAATCTTGACCTAAGGGGAACCTGTTGATGTGCATCAAACATTTTTCAGGTCAAGCAGAAAGAACAGGTGCTGAGAAATGGGGGAGAAGCTTGAGTGTCTCCATTAGCAGATTCTCCAGGTCTCATGGGATGATACCCAAATAACCGAAACAACATGAAAGTTTCTCTTCTTCACCTCCAGGCTGTGCGGGGCTCTAGTATGAGAAAAGACCAAAGAGCATAAACAAGTAACCAACTATAAAGTTTCCAAGGAATGTTTGGATCTCATCTGTCAGAAAAATTACTTATAGCTGGAGAGATTTGGATTTTATTCTTTATTGCTTGCTAGGTGCTCTTGAGTATAGTCGCTTTGTCTCTTTGTCGTTTTTATTCATCGTGTTAAGTGTTTACTTGTAGATTCTGGAGGTTTTGATGAGGTGAGATTTGTAGAGTAATTTGAAAAGTGGAGTGGGGGTGCCTGGGTGGCTCAGTTGGTTGAGCGACTGCCTTCGACTCAGGTCATGATCCCGGAGAGCCGGGATCAAGACCCGCATTGGGCTCCCTGCTCGGCGGGAAGCCTGCTTCTCCCTCTCTCACTCCCCTGCTTGTGTTCCCTCTCTAGCTGTGTTTCTTTCTGTCAAATAAATACAATCTTAAAAAAAAAAAGAAAGAAAGAAAAGTGGAGTGAACATATTACTTTAAAATAAAGTATTCAGCTACTGGTTGACTTTTAACTTTTACCTCGAATCACTTCCCTATTGAATTGAACAGAGGCTTTTGTCAACAGATGAAATGAAGCAAAAAGTCACCCCTATACTACATGTTGCTTCCTCTGGAGGAAGAAGCGCCCTCACTGGTAACGGAGCAGTATTCACAAAGGGCTTCATGCCTTATATATCATTTGCTGAGGTCCTTGAAAATGAAATTTACTTAAAAGCCTTTGCGAATATTCCTCTTCTACATGACAAAGACTTCCCATGCAATAGAAGGGAGGTCTAGGTCTATTTGCTGGCACTTGTAAATTAGAGATTTTGCACATATAATAAGTGTAACCATGCAAGAAACCATCATGGATCTCAGCTTGAATTATTTCATCCAGTTCCTACCTGGAAAGCTTTATTTTTTTCCTTCTCCAGTGCAATTAATTAAGCAAACGGGACCAACGGTGGTGCTTTTGACAGATTATAAGAACAAAGACTCTTGCGTTAGGGCTTTCATGGGTCTCATAAGTAGACAGTCCTCATAAATCCTGCATAACAGATCTTTTGATTCTCCCTCAAAAGCTTTATCCTATTCCAATTGGTACTCATCACCACAGGAGGCTTGCTACTTGCAAATTTTTCTATTGCTGTTTTCATTTCCTCTCCAGTAATAGAGGCAATCAGTTTCTCATTATCCAGAAGATCCAGTTTTGGCATTTTAATTTTAGCCAGAATTTTCATAATCTCTCTGTTATCAGCTGCTCACTCTGATGCAAATATCAGTTTGGAGAATTTTTTTTTTTTCAAAAAAGGAACTTTTTACATCACTGCTAGCTAGTGATCAAACATAGACCTATGGAAGTAAAAAACTATGGTCTTGGTGATTTTGATTCTTATTAGTCTATTAGTTACTCTTCACTTATTTATAAAGTTTGGTAAGGATTTGTTAAGAAAATTGTAGCCTATAACAATGCTAACCTTTAACATTTGTTGAATTTCAGCTTTGGGCCTAGAACCACATTTTGTGTTAAGATCATGGAGGACAGGTCTAGTTCCAGTAGGAAAAATTAGTGCTTTTCAGCACGAGAGGAATTTTACTGATATGCAGCTTAGTTGGGCTCTCACTAGGAGAGCACTGGTCTCCAGTAATTTTGTGCAAAACTCCGACCCCCATCCCTCATCACTGATCTTATGTGTTTTGAAGAATAAGAATATGTGAAGAGATAATAATATGAAAAACAAGCATTAACAAGAGGAAGAGCTTATGCGATTTATAATTTATTAGACAAATTGTACCCAAATGAAGAAATGGCTTCCTTGGGATAGAGTAGAATTCTTTGAAAAGAACTTTGACACACATCTGGATGTAGCCTTTCATGTTCATTTGGTATTCAGTAGCCAGAGGTCCAAATTTAATCTTAACTTTTTTTAAAAAAAAATTATTTATTTTTGAGAGAGAGAGTGAGAGAGAGCGGGTGTGCACATGGATGTACGCTTGCATGTGGCGTGGAGGGAGGGGCAGACGGAGAGGGAGACAGAATCTTCAGCAGGTTCCATGCCCGCTGTGGATCCCAACATGAGGCTCGATCTCACAACCCTGAGATCATGACCTGGACCCAAATCAAGAGTCGGATGTTTAACTGAGCCATCCACGTGCCCTCAGCTTACTTTGTAACATGAATTTATGTGAATGTGTTTGAGTTTCTGTATGCTTTATCTCAGGAAATTTATTTTTTATAATTTCCTCTGTCTTATTACTTTGGTTTCTAATGATTCAGTATTCATTTTTTAGACCTGTGCTCCTATGATATCTCTGCTTTAGGGGAGTATCTCACAGACTCTGAGGGCTAAGATTTGAACCTGTCATCTGGATTAGTAGGACACCAGCCTATGGGCTTGGGACTGGGCAGGGGGCACACCAATGTTCTCTGTTGGAATCTGTGATGCTGATTCGTCAGGGAGGAAGTGATGGGAGGCTATAGTTCTAGGAAAAGCAAACAGTCTCCCCTGCCCCCTTGATGGCTGCAGCTTCTTCATCTTGAGGATATATGACTTGGGGATCATCAACAGGATATAGCAACAACACAAGGAAACATATTTCACATGAACAAGAGACTGTCACTATTTGGGTTGGTCCAGTACTCATCTCAGGATTTATGTGATGCTTTCCTCGTGGTTGGACTGGGGTTATGGATGTTTGGAGCAAGATCACAGAGGTGGAGTGCCATTTTCACTGCATCATATCAAGACCATATGCCATCAATGTGACCAGTTGCTACTGATGTTGACTTTGATCACCTGGCTGAGGTAGAGCTGGTCAAGTTTCCCCCTTTCTGCACTACAGTCTTTGGAAAGAAGTCACTATGCTCAGTGCACAGTTGAGGCATTGGGTGGGTGTTATGCTCCATTTCTTGGCATGGGAGTATTTACCTAAATTATTTGCAATTCTTTTGCATGGGATATTTGTCTCTTCTCCCCATTTATTAATTGATTCAATCATTTATTTATATATGTATGATCAGGAATATTTATTTTATAATTTGGGTTATAATCCAATATCACTTTATTCATTTTCCTGCTTAGATTGCTTTAGCTTTGGCAACTGGGAGGTCTTTCATTTGGCTTCTGTTCCAGCAAGGGGTACTCTTAAGCACACGCTACATGTGGGCGCTGAGCTCTGTGCTAGTAGGGGATCTGGGAAGCTGCCTAGACAAGCCCTGAGATTGGTCATAGGACAGCAGAGGTTAGGAGGTCCCAGAGTTCTGGACACTCAGCAGGGAACAAATACTCTGTAGTAATTGGAAGATCCTTTGTATTCTTAAGCATGAGAGTTACATGAGGAAGAGCATGTTGGAAGATACTTTGGAAGCTCCATGAATTGCATAGTTTCATGCATTCATTCATTTAGGAAATGTTTATGGAAACCTTATTCTGCCACCTGCTTGAGAGTGAGGGTGCCACATGATGGGAAAGAAGACTAACACCTACCAAGCACCTGCCTGGCACAGGTCATTTCACACACTGAATTTCTCTTTGTTCTCACAGCAACCTGGTGAGATAAATATTGTTTTCAGTGTTTTACAGGTTAAAATACTGAATTTCAGAGAGATTCAGTTAACTGGCTTAAGGCCACACAGCTAGTAAGTGGCAGAGCTGGGATTTAAACTCAGATATGTGTTATTCCACATGAGGTTGATTAAGAAGGCTACCAGTTTTTTGCTACTTCCTTCATAGAGAAGTAGGGTCTAACTGGTCTCCCTGGAATCTGGAATGAGGTTTTTTTTTTGTTTTTTGTTTTTTTTAAGATTTTTTATTTATTTATTTGACAGAGAGAAACACAGCCAGAGAGGGAACACAAGCAGGGGGAGTGAGGGAGGGAGAAGCAGGCTTCCTGCTGAGCAGGGAGCCCGATGTGGGACTCGATCCCGGGTCTCTGGGATCATGATCTGAGCCAAAGGCAGTTGCTTAACCAACTGAGCCACCCAGGCGCCCCTGGACTAATGTTTTTGACTTGATTACACTTACCTGAATTCAGCAGAAAGGACATTCTGGACCTTATAAGGCTAGATCAAAAGGGTGTAAAGTTTTCTCCCATAGTTCTGGAATGCGTGTTTTTGGGGAAGCCTGCTGTCACATGAAAAGTTCAACTGCTCTGAGATTGCCATGCTGTGAGATGACCTAAGATAACCATCTGGAAGTCTGCCCAGTCCCCATTTTCCCAGCCATCTTTTCCCAGGAGCTTGAAATGTGAGTGTAGAGATCGTCTGATGATCCTAGTCCCAGCCAGCATCACTCTGCAATTCCATGAGAGCTCCTGAGCAAGAACCACCCATGTGAGCCCTGTCGACCCTCCAAACCACGAGAGATAAGAGTACATTGTTGTTTGAATGTCATTTGCAGCAAGATGTAATTGGCACATCAACAAACAAAGGTCTTTCCTCTCTGTACTGGCTAGTGCCTAGTAGTGCCTACTGTTCTGACAAGATCCTGGACTGAGGCAAAGAACATGAGAGGACATTACCCTAATGTATGGGGGCCTGTTTGGATCTGCATTCTTGGGAACAAGGAGAAGGCGCAGATCTAAGAGCCATGTTAAGAACTTAGGTTAGAATAGAGCAGAGCATAGAGGAGGAGAATTGTATTAGAACTTGTCATGGGAAAGATGGTGACTTCCTCAGATTGCCTTGAACTGGCAGTTCTACTTTCTCTGAGATGTCTAACTTTGAGTGAAGTCCTTTAACTCTCTGAGCCTGAGCTTCCTTATCTTTAAAGCTTGGATGATCTGATGATACTAATACGAGATGCAATGACATAGTAGCAGGTACTCAATAAATGTGTTCCCTTGGTTTTTTAAGCAAGCCTCTTTTATGGTACCTGTTGCTTTAGATTCAAATTGCTTATTTTCTAGTCTATCTCCAAAACAGACTTGGAGATTCTTTGGGGAAATGAGGTTATATTATATATGTTGTGTCTTGGTGACTAGCATAGTAAGCAGAGTGGAGATTCAAATAATTGTTGAATGAAAGAAGGAATTGGTATCAACGAGCAAAGCCTCATTGTGGTAGAGGCATAAAAGAAGATAGTTGGCCTACCTATTTTGGGTAAGAGGTCAAAAGTAACATTGGCTAATGGGAGAAACCAAGACAGAAAGAATTACATGAAAAATAGGGAGTATATCAGCAGTGACAAATGCAAACTAGGTCGGGTAAAAAGTTTCAGTAGAGTGTAAATAAGCTCTGTTGAATAAGGGGGGTACAATAAGGTGTTCAAGGAAGAAATGAGCGCTGAAGAGCAGACGAAACATAGGAGTTGGCAGGCTTAATGGAGATACACATACTCACATAACACAGTATATATTCTATCCTCTGAGAAGTATAGCCAGAGGAAGGTAGACATATTAGTTTACACAATTCTTAAAAAATTCTTGCCTACTGTTTCAGTCACTAAACATTTATGACTCATCTAGTACATTCTAGAAATTGTGTTAGGCATGAGAAACATTGTGGTGATCCAAATGGGTAGAGTGTTTCTCTTTCATCAAGCTTACAGTTGAAAGAGAAGACAGACATTGACCAAATCAGGAACCAATAAATATATAATTATTAATGGAAGTAAGTCCCGTGAAGAGAAAGTATAGAGGCTGCTTGTTTTTCTCTAATATCCATTCTGCCTGTCCTTAATAACAATGCTTGAATTTTGGTTGGGAACACCACCCAACACAGACCATCTCTTATAGCTTGTCCACATGACTAAAGTTCTGGCCAGTGGGATAGGAACAGGATGAATTTTTTTAACCACTTTTAGGGAGTATCCTAAAAGGGAATCATGTATATTCCCTGACCCTCTCCTCCTTCCTGCTGGCTGGAAAGAGAGAACTGATGAGATGAGAACTGAAATGAAAGCCTTGGATCCCAAGATGGAAGCTGCAGTTTGAAGGTGGCAAGATCTCCCTTAAAGCCTTGGATTAATGGATTATAATTACAGAAAAATGAACTTCCATATGATTTAAGCCATTGTTTCTTGGACTCCCTTTGTTATCGCAACATAGGCAGTGCCCTAACATAGGAAACTATGAAGACGGGGTGGGGGGGGAGGGAAAGGGAAACCCAGTTGAAATGGGAGAGGAGGGGCAAGGAAATCTCCAGGGAAGGAATATCTGTGAAGCAGAATGATGAAGAGTAAGAATGCTCCATGTAGAAGGATCAGCATGTGTGAAGCTCCTGAAATGGACAGGAACTTGATAAATTTGAAAATCAAACTCATTGATATAGAAAACAGAATGGTGGTTGCCAGAGGAGGGGGTGTGGGTAAGATGGGTGAAGGAGGTCAAGAGGTATAAACTTCCAGTTATAAAATAAATGTCATGGGGATGGAATGTACAGCATGGTGACTATAAGTCAATAAAAGTGTAGTGCATATTTGAAAGTTGCCAAGAGAATAATCTAAAAAGTTCTTAACATAAGAAAAATTATTTGTAACTTTTGTGACAGATGGTCCCTAAACTTATTGTGGAAATAATTTCACAGTGTATACAAATATGGAATCATCATATCATATACCTGTATTGACAGAGTGTTATATGTCAATGATACCTAAAAAATGCCACAGGAAGAAATATGCTTTACAGAAGACCTTCTAGGAGGATCTATACCAACTAAGATCATATAGTTGCCTCATTGATTATAGAATAATATCTGGCCGTGTCATGTTCAGTCATATTCAAATCATGTTCATTTAATAAAATAAAACATTTTATTAGAGGGAGAAAAAGAAAATGGCTTGATATATGTGAAGAAAAGAAAGAATAAGTAAGGAATGTGGGAGGAAGTAGGGGAGAAACGACCAGGGGTAATCCTAAATAAAATTGAGGAGATCATTGAAGGGTTTTACGTGCTGAGATAATATATTGGCCTCCTTTGTGGTTCTGGCTCTGATGGAAGGACTGGATGCATGAGGGAGAGCACTTACGCTTGGCTGGTGATGGTGGACACTAGTTCTGGAGATGGAGATGCCGAGAAGTGATGGGTTTGAGTAGGATTTTGAAGGTTGAATTAGCAGATCCATTTGAGGAATAGGATGTATGTCACTGAGAGGAAATTCTTTCAAGATAATCCCGGATTTTTGAGAGGAAGACCAGAGGAGGAAGAGAATTGGCAGAGGAAGACCAAATGTTCTTATTTTTAAAAAATGTATTATGTCAGAAAGAAACATAAAACGAGCATTCAAATCCCATCATTGTCAGTTATCAGCTGTGTAATTTTGGGAATGTTACAATTTTTTTTTTTACAGAAAAAAAAATAAGGTTTAGAGGTTAAGAAACATAAACCTAACATTTTGAACTTAAAATCCATGGAGGTAACATGCTATAGTAGAAAGACATAAGGCTAGCGACAAATGTTTAGTTATATTACTTTCTTATTAGGTGACTTTGACAAGGTCTTAGAACCTCAGAGTTCTCATGCAAAAACAGGGAAATCTTATCATATGGATTTAAAATAATTTTTATAAGACACCTAGCAATGTGTCTACTATAAGAAGTGATGAATACATGTATGTTCTCTTTATATTGTTCCAAGTTGTTTTCCAGTTGAAACTTACCCTGGGTGTTCAATATATGTGGAGATCAGATAACTTAGACATCTATTTTCATACAAAAACTCAGAAAGAGGGGAGGCTGCGGGGAAAATCCAGCCTGCTTTGTCTGGACCACTGTAGGCATTTAATGACCCTTGTCCTTCCTCAGTCTGTATGCTCAAACTGAAAGATGAGTTTTCAAAGAACATTGAACTTGGACCCTATGACTCATTGGTTAACATGTTCTGTGGTTTTTTTTAAAGATCTTTTTGGGGGAGAGAGAGAGAGAGAGAGAGAGAGAGAGAGAGAGAATATGAACAAGCCGGGGGGGGGGGGGGTCAGAGGGAGAGAGAATCCTCAAGCAGACTCCCTAGTGAATACAGAGTCTGATGTGGCACTAGATTCCAGAACCCTGAAATCATGACTTGAGCTACAACCAAGAGTCCAATGCTCAGCCTTTTGAGCCAACCAGGTTCCTCTGTTGTGCACTTTCCCAGAAGGTAAATGTGGCCCTTCCAGAAAAGTTATTATCAAGCTCTTACAGTGAGATCTGAATGCAACTTCATCAGATACCATCAGTTTTTAGGCTTTTAATTTAGAGAAACTCCACCCAGCCTCCTGGAACCTAGGGATATTTGCTCTATGTACTGTGGGGAAGCGGTCTGAGCCTAAAGCAATAATACCACTTTCAAAATAAAATGACTAAATAATTAACAAGGGTACCTACTCCGTGGTCACATTTGGCAAAAGTATTAGGATTAGTACTTTGCAAAATGCCTAAGGTGTATCATGGATATTTGATGAAGGTCGCTGGTCATCATTGTGATTTTAAAATCACCAGTGACCTGGAAATTCTGAAGTATGGTTTAGAAAAGAGTTTTCTTTTCCCTTTGTCATCCAGAGTGTGTTGGATTGTGCAGAATGGATTCCTTTTGTAGAATTACCCATAGGCAATGTCCTTCATCTTAGTGTGACAGGGAAAGTAGGGGTGAACTGCGAGGTACTTGGACATTTCTCTGGAGCTGGGTGAGAGCCTGTCCCCTAGGCACTTTGAAAAGATGAGATGGTGTGCAGTTTAGATTGAAACTTTTAGAAGCTCAACACAGGAAGTTGGCATGATGGGAATTTGCTACATAGTGGTGTAATTTGATCCTAGGGAAACAGGGATTTGTGCTTTACAGACTTTTGTCTCTATCAGATTATTATAATGAGTTCCTTCAACTTCTCCTGAGGCATTATTCTTACACCTATTGAGTTTTCAATATGCCACGTCCCACCGTATGTCTCATTTCTAGTGCTAGGTTTTAAAAATTCTCAAGCAGAAAGCTCGACATTCCACACTCATATCTATGCATAGTTACTTGAGGAGGGACACAGAGGGAGCCGAAACTGTTTGCTATATATTTTTATTTTTATTTTTATTTTTGAAAAAGTGAGAGAATGGAAACAAAACTAAATAGTCCTGAAGAAAAATTCTATTCTATCCTTTGGACTCTTTTGTTGTTGTTGTTCAAGTAGATCATCTATAGGTTAAAATAATTACGAAACTTGGAATTTATCCAGTTGTGTAGTGGGTAATTACAAAATTGCTTTGTTTAATTATGTGGTATTTTATAGGAGGGCATTTTTAACCTTTGTCACTAGCGCCAAATAGGAGGAGACACAGCTCTTCATAATAAGTATCATAATTCAAATTGCATCTAAGGTCTGTTTAGAAGCCATTTATTTTTAAATGCATGTTCTAATTTATGTAATTTTTTTTAAGTAGGTAAAAATTGCTGAAGTAAATTGGTTTGTGGCAGCAAAAGTAACACAGGAATAACTGCTTGTTAATAGTCTGCTCCACTTTTCAAATTTCCTAAGCCCAGCTCTGGCTATCCCAGACAGTGCCGGTTCATTCCTGAGCCATGAGGCACAGCCTTATATAATCAAGTGGCTCATTAGAGAAGACCAGAGGATTTCAAAGTACACTTTAAAAATCAGAACTAATGTCCTGTATTTAAAAAGGGGATCAAAGTGGACATCTTGTTCAGAAGATCCTTTGTATATATTATCCTTCTTTGTTATTATAAGAAGTTACTTTCACAGGCGTTTGCTGTAAGTCTATGTGTGTATTAAAGAGAGATTAAACAGTTAAACCATCATATCTATTCATGCATCATGATTATTGGGTGACTTACATGTAAGGTAATGTAAACCTAACCGTGTGTATAACACTGAAGCCCAAGGGCAGGAGCAGGTAGTTGACTTAGCTCAGACAGAGAGCAAGTTCCCTCTTCCTCTGCCTTTTTGTTCTATTCACACCCTTAATGAATTGGATGGTCCCCACTTGCATTGGTGAGGATAATCTTTACTTCGTTTACTGATTCAAATGTTAATCTCTTCCAGAAATGCCCTCACAGAAAAACCGAGAAATAATGTGTTACTAGCCATCTGGGCGTTCCTTAGCCCACTGAAGTGGACACCAATATGAATTTGGATATTACTTGCCTTTTGGAATCTTTGTTTTCTTATTTTTAAAAGGATACCAAATTAATTTCTGGCTGCATTGTTAGAATAAAATCGTTCATGCTGTAATAACAAATAAACTCAGAAATCTCAGTGACTCAGAACAATAAAAATGGAATGTCTCCTAACATTTTTTTTAAAAGATTTTATTTATTTGACAGAGAGAAACACTCAGAGAGGGAACACAAGCAGGGGGAGTGAGAGAGGGAGAAGCAGGCTTCCTGCCGAGCAGGGAGCCCGATGTGGGGCTAGATCCCGGGTCTCCAGGATCATGACCTGAGCCGAAGGCAGTCGCTTAACCAACTGAGCCACCCAGGCACCCCGTCTCCTAAAATTTTAGCCCAATTTAGTTTTGGGGGGTGGCAATGAGGCAGGGTGGGGGTAGAAGCTCTTCTGTAGGATGACTGTTGGGGATTCCACCTTGGGATGCCGTTGTCCTTAATATTTGGTCCCCACATACACTGCAGAAGGGAAGGGAGAGGAAGAGAGTGTGGGAGATCTTTTCAGTACCAGGCTCAAAAATCTGTTCTAGGGCACCTGGGTGGCTCAGTGGGTTAAAGACTCTGCCTTCGGCTCAGGTCATAATCTCAGGGTCCTGGAATCAAGGCCCACGTTGGGCTCTCTGCTTGGCAGGATGCCTATTCCTCCTCTCTCTCTGCCTGCCTTTCTGCCTACTTGTGATCTCTCTCTGTGTCAAATAAATACAATCTTAAAAAAAAAAAGAAAAATTAAAAAAAAATTTGTTCTCATTTCATTGGCCAGAACCAGTCACATGGCTCCACCTAGGTCTTGGGTGCTTGCAAACCATGTGGTGTGCCGAGGAGGAAAAGGAAATGTTCTAGAGGATTATACAACAGTGTTCTGTGAATGCCTGGTGTTATTATGATGATAATATATGGGAAAAGGCTAGGGTAATATATGTATGAAAGAGTATATATGGAAGGGCTGGGGTAATGCAAATCACTCCTCAACATACTAGTTTTTTAGGACTGGAAAGATATATTTGGCCCAGGATAGAAAGATCCTTATATTACCGTCATTTAAGGAATTTATAATTTACTCCATAGGTTAGAGAGTACAACTAAAAGCTTTTGAAGAAGGAAGTTACTTGAACAAATTTGTGCATTAGGAGATTTGAGCAACTGCCCGCTGGCTGGAGATTCTGGAGAAAACTGTAAACAGTAGTCTCCTTGGGTTGTTGAGGAGCTATAGAGCCTGGACAAAGGTGGGGCAAAAGTAATGTACGGGGAATAAGAAGCATTAGAGTGGACTACAGTATTTTATTTGTTTCTGTATCTGCGGTATCTTCTGCAGGACCTGGGCCATAATATGTGTTAAATAAATGTTGCTGAATGAATCAATAATGACTCAATGAATGGAAAAGTAAATGAATTCCATTCTGTAGTCCAGTTAACTAAAAAAAATCCAGTATAGTTAACAGAGAGTATTATATATTAATTTCAGGTATACAATATAGTGATCCAGAATTCTATACATTACTCAGTGCTCCTCATGATAAATGTATTCTTAATCCCCTTTACCTATTTCAACCATCCCCCTACTCACCTTCCCTCTGGTAACCATCAGTTTATTCTCTAGAGTTAAAAGTCTGTTTTTCGGTTTCTTTTTTCCCCTTGTTCATTTGTTTCTTAAATTTCACATATGAGTGAAATCTTATGGTTTTTGTCTAACTCTGACTGACTTATTTCATTTAGCATTATACCCTCTAGATCCATGCATGTTGTTGCAAATGGCAAGATTTCATTCTTTTTAATGGCTAAGTAATATTCCATGGTGTCTATCATCTCTCTATCTCTCTATCATCTATCTATCATCTACCTATTTATGTCACATCATATCTTCTTTATCCATCCATCTGTTGACAGATGCTTAGCCAGCTTCCAAATCTTGTCTATTGCAATTAATGCTGCAATAAACATAGGGGTACATACATCTTTTTGAATTCATGTTTTATTTTTCTTTGGGTAAATAAACACCCACTAGTGGAATTATTTAACTTTTTGAGAAACATCCATAATATTTTCCACAGTGGTTACACCAGTTTGCTTTCTTACCAATAGGGCACATGGTTTCCTTTTTCCCACATCCTTGCCAACACCTGTTGTTTCTTGTGTTTTTTTTTTTTTTATGGTAGCCATTCTGACAGGTGTGAGGTGATCTTTCATTGTGGGTTTGATTTGTATTTCCCCGATGATTAGTGAGGTTGAGCATATTTTCATGTGTCTGTTAGTCATGAGTGTGTCAACTTTGGAGAAATGTTTGTTCATGTCTTCTGTACATTCTTCAATTGTATTATTTATTTTTTTGGTGTTGAATTTTATAAGTTCTTCATATATTTTGGATACTAACCCTTTATCAGATATGTCTTTGCAACTATCTCCTCCCATTCAGTAGATTGTCTTTTAGTTTTCTTGATGTTTCCTTTCTGTGCAGAAGGTTTTTATCTTGATGAAGTCCCAGGAGTTTATTTTTGCTTTTTTCCCCCCTTGCCTCAGAAGATATATCTAGAAAAATGTTGCTATGGCTGATGTCAGAGAAATTACTTCCTGTCCTCTCTTCTAGAATTTTTATGACTTCAGATCTACATTTAGGTTCTTAATTTATTTTGAGTTTATTCTTGCATATGGTGGGAGAATGTGGTCTAGTTTTCTCAACACCATTTGTTGAAGAGACTGTGCTTTTCCACTGCATATTCTTTCCTCCTTTGTTAAGGATTAATTGTCCATATAATCATGGGTTTCTTTCTGGGCTTTCTATTCTGTTCCATTGAACTGTATGTCTATTTTTGTGCAGTACCGCACTGTTTTGATTACTATAGCTTTGTAGTATATATTGAAATCTGGGATGGTGATGCCTCCAATTTTGTTCTTTTTCAAGATTGCTTTGGCCAATGTATTGTTGGATTTCATTTGCTAATATTTTGTTGAGTATTTTTACATTGATGTTTATCATACATATTGGCCCTAGTTCTCGCTCTCTCTGTTTGTAGTATCTTTATCTGTTATTTATTTATTATTTATTTATATATATTTATTTATTTTTTATTTATTTGACAGTAAGAAAGAGATAACAACAGAGATAGCAGTAGAGTTAGCACAAGAGAGCACAAGCGGGAAGGAGTGGGAAAAGCAGGCTCCCTGCTGAGTATGGATGGAGACTTTGGGCTCCATCCCAGGACCCTGGGATTATGACCTAAGCCAAAGGTAGATGCTTAACTGACTGAGCCACCCAGGTGCCCTTTTATCTGGTTTCAGTGTAGGGGTAATGCTAACCTCATAGAATGAATTTGGAAACTTTCTTTCCTCTTATATTTTTGGGAATAGTTTTAGAAGAAGAGGTATCAACTCCTCATTAAATATTTGGTAGAATTCACCTGTGAATTCACCAGAAGCTGTCTGGTCCTGGACTTTTGTTTCTTGGGAGTTTCTTGATTACTGATTCAATTTCATTGCTGATCTGTTAAAATTTTCTATTTCTTCTTGATTCAGTTTGGGGAGGTTATATGTTTGTAGGAATTTATCCATTTCTTCTCGGTGTCTAATTTGTTGGCATATAATTTTTTATAATATTCTCTTATAATTCCTTGTATTTCTGTGGTGTTGGTTGCTATTTTCCCCCTTTTGTTTCTGATTTTTTTATTTGAGTCCCCCCTCTCTCTCTCCTTTTTAATGAATCTAACTAATTATCATAGTGATAATGAGTCTTATCAATTTTTTTGATCTTTTGAAAGAACCAGCTCCTGGTTTCATGGATGTGTTCTATTATTTTTTAGTTTTTATTTTGTTTACTTCTGCTCCATTTTTTGGAAAATTTTCTTCTTTCTACTGGTTTTGATTCCCCCCCCTTCTTTTTCTAGCACCTTTAGATATAGGGTTACTCTGTTTATTTAAGATTTCTCTTGTTTCCTGAGGCAGGCCTGTATTGCTATAAATTTTCTCTTGAAATAGCTCTTGCTGCAGCCAAAGATTTTGGACTGTTGAATTTTAATTTTCTTTCTTTCTTTTATTAAAATTTATTAATTTTTATTTATTCTATAACCCAGCCCCTTGCCCCTCTCCCCTAACCCCCAGAAACCCTCAGTTTATTTCTTGAGATTAAGAGTCTTTTAGGGTTTGTCTCCCTCCCTAGTCCCATCTTGTTCCACTTTTTCCCCCTCCCTACTCCCCATGACCCCACACCCTGCCTCTCAAATTCCTC